>CM035433.1:124407100-124577100 GCA_020310875.1 Ceratopteris richardii | reverse complement strand
TACAAAGAGATACAATATAAAATGGAAATGAAGTCCCTCTTGGATACAAAATGGAGATGCACTCATGCTCATACAAATGGAAATGAAATGATGTAGGGGAAATCATGTCGTGAACAAGTAATACATTTTGTATTGTGTTGTGCCCCAAGCTTCTTCTTCTTCCTTGTGTTGTTCGTGGTCTTCTGCAGACCTTGAAATCCAATGTCTATCACTAAGATCATTTCCATTTTTGAAGATTATCAATGCAAACTCACCTTGTGTGGTAGTATCCGGTGAAGATATGGATATTAGGCTTCTAAACAAACTCCCTAAGTCATATGAGATATTTTTAATGATACTCTACGATCGATGTCAAGTCTTGATTTGGGAGGAAGTACGAAGACTATTGCTTCTCCACGACTCACGAGTAAAGTCCTCAACATCTAAAGCAGAAGCTATGAAAGCTAAGGGACCCTTCAACAAGCCTAAGCACCCTAGTCATCTGTCTTGCCGTGCTTCTAAGCAAGGCTCCAAAAACTCTCCAAACAAGAACTTTACATGTAATTATTGTGGGAAATCAAGGCATATTGAGAAGTTTTGCTATAAGAAGAAGAAGAATTCTAAAATATCTACATTCAAAAATCAAGCTAAGTCTTCTATGCATATGTCAATTTGAGTGAAGACCTCTTTAAGGCTCCAAAAGCTCTCCAAACAACATGTGATTATTGCGGGAAATCAAGGCATATTAAGAAGTTTGGTTATAAGAAGAAGAATAATTCTAAAACATCTACATCCAAAAATCACGCAGTGTCTTTTACACATGTCGATTCGAGTGAATGTCTCTTTATCTCAACGGAAGCCAATGCTTTAATCACTTCTAGCTCATCACAAGAATTGCTATTTGATAGTGGAGCAACCTCCCACATGTGCAAGGATCATGAGTCCTTCCATGAGCTAAAAGACCACAAAGACGAAGTCTACTTAGGAAACACCAAGAGTCTCCCAATTGAAAGAAAAGGCAGAGTAGAAATTATGAATTACAAATGAGAATGCATAGCCTTATCAAATGTACTCTTTGTACCAAATCTTTATATGAATCTCTTCTAAGTCAAAGCAATTACCAATCATCACAAACAAGTTTTTCTAACAACACATAAGTAAAAGTGATTCATCCTAGCACCGAGGAAATAATAGCTGAATGCACCTAAGATAAAGGCTTATACAAGCTTTCTTGCTTCCTCACGAAGGAATCAATTTCCACTCTTTCTCACTAGAGATAAGGTGATACATCCTAATTAATCAAGATCTCAACATCTTGACTGGTTAAGGGTTTGCTAAAGGTTGGCCAAGTGCAAGATGTGTGCCAAGCTTGCACTCAAGGAAAAAATGTTGAAATATCAAGCTCAACATGTGATGATCGAGGATAACATGTATCACTTTTTCATTTCTCTGACATCTATAGTTGTATATGTCAAGGGTACTTTAGTGAGCTTTACTAGATTCATCTACTGAGAGTGATGGCACACTTGTTTCTTGCCAGCTCACTCATTCGTGGATATTAGGATTTTCTTTATGTAGTGTTCTTTATATATTGCACTAGTTGTATTGTTATATTAGGTCATTCTTGTATATTCCTTTTATGTAATAGAAGAAGAAGAAGAAGAAGAAGAAGAAGAAGAACATTTTTCTTTGCCTCAATTTTTGTGTGCCCCTCTTTGAGTGTGAGAGTGTGTGAGTGAGCTCTCTTCCTTATCTCCTTCCTCGTGACATGGTATCAGAGCCAGTGTGGTTGTAGAGAGCTCGTGGAGAACGCTTATAGTGAAGAGTATGTGAGAAGACGTGGAGAAAGTGCGATTCACAAATGATCTCAGATTTTTGTTTCGAAGCCATCTCGACCTCCATTTCGAGCACGCAAGGTGGGGCCACAAAAAAATCAGGTCAATTTGCAAAACTTTAACCTGCGTTCTGTTCGACAACACTCAAATATTTCAGATCCAAAATTTCAAGCGATTCCTACGTGACAGTATTCATGCAGAGGTAGTGCTTCTAGTGTTCTTGTAGTGTTGCAAATTGCTGCAGAAATGGAAAGTGCAATGGAATGATTAGCTTATGAGCGATAAGTTGGACACGAACAACTTCCATGCTGGAGATTCAGAATGACGAATTTCGTGATGGGAAAAGACTACTGGAAGTACATCGAAGGAGAGAATGAAAATGCTCTGCAGTTATGAGAGCGGAATCGGACCGCGGAAAAGTTAAGAGCATATGAAGAATGCAATCAAGGAGCATGAAAGGTAATATATTGGCTATCTGTTAGCATATAGGATAGCATGATTGGGCACATACAAAATGCCAAGACTCCGAAAGAGGCTTGGAACAATTTGGTCACATTTTATGAGACCAAGTTCTGAGCAGGTATTCTACTCTTGCATAGGAAGAGGAAGAGATAGAGGTTTTGGAAGTGGAAGAGGAAACAGTAACCAAGACCAAGGTCAACATCAGAATCATGCAGGAGGTAGAGGACAGTTTCGAGGTAGGGGGAGCCAAAGAGGACGCAGAAATTTCCAAAGAAATGATTCAAGGAATGACAATAAAGGATGTTGAAATTGTGGTAAGCTTGGACACTTTGAATGTGATTGCAGGTTAAAGAATTAAAATAACAGAAGGAAGCAAAACGATTATGCATCCACAAGTGGAGATGATTCTGAGAAGCTCTTCATGGTCCACCATCACATGATGAATATGATGTCATGCTTATGTTTCAAAATCAAATGGTAATGTCTATTATGTTGATTCAGGTGCTTCAAATCACATGGCTAGTCATGAAGAACGGTTTAGTAGTTTGTAGAAATTGCCACTTCATGGATATGTTGAAACAGGCGATGACGCATCATATCCTATCGTGCATATAGGAAACATAGCACTATCTATGGAGGACGAGAAGGTAAAACATCTTGCTGATGTGCTCCATGTTCCAAACATAACAAAAAATTTGACAAATGGTTGACTAGGGATTACAAGTCAGGTTCAATGCTTATGGGTTATATGTAGAAGAATACAAGCAAGATAGAAGGTTGATTGCCAAAGGAAACAAAGTGGTTAGGATGTTCATCTTAAATGTGAAAATTCTTGAAATGAATGCAACCATGTTCCAAATATAATAAAAAATTTGACAAATGGTTGACCATGGATTACAAGTCAGGTTCAATGCTTATGGGTTATATGTAGAAGAATACAAGCAAGATAGAAGGTTGATTGCAAAAGGAAACAAAGTGGGTAGGATGTTCATCTTAAATGTGGAAATTTTTGAAATGGATGCAACCATGTTTGCAAAAGGTGTAGGAGTTATTGTCGATATAGAGATCTGACACAAACGAATTGGACATGCAAATTTGCAGAGGCTGAAATTGATGCAGTCAAAAGAGATTGTCAATGGACTATCAAATTTCAAAGTTGCAGAGATGTAAAAGGTGTGGGAAGCATGTCAATTTGTTAAACACTCAAGAGCATCATTTTCGCATGACAGGCATGTCAGTGAGAATGTGCTAGAAATAGTACATACATATGTTTTGGGTTCTGCAAAGACCACATCTATGGGCGGTTGCAGGTTTTATGTTACCTTCATTGATGACCATACACAGAAAAGTACGGGTATATTTCATGAAAGAGAAGAGTGAGGTGTTCACTCACTTCCATAATTTTAAAGCTATGGTGGAAAAGAAGATAGGGAAGTATAGTGACACATTAAGATCTGATGGAGGAGGTGAATACATGTCAAATGAGTTCAACAACTTTCTAGATAAGTCTTTAGGCTACTGGGCAGAGAACTATTCCTACACATAGAGAAGCAGAATTGAATGCACAATGCACAAGGAACTGGATTCATACAGAGGACTGAAGAAAGGCTATATACCAAAAGAACAACATCTCGATGACTGGGCATAAAGTTATCCTTGTTGGATGGTACCTACAGCAATTAGGTTATGTAGTGCATTGTCCTCTTGCTGCCAAAAATCCACCCCAAAAAAAAAAAAAAAAAAAAAAAAAAAAAAAAAAAAAAAAACTGCAAAGGTCAAGTCAGCTACAAGTCAGTAACCCCAAAGTCAGCTACGATATTCCTGACGTCAGCTATACGTAGCTTACGCGTCAGGAAACAACTATGTCTGGGGTACTTGCCATTGACGATTTTCCACAAGTCCTTGGAAACTAGCAAACTTATCATGATAAAACTCCACATTAGATAATTAAACATTCCATCAAGTTTGTCTTCTTGCTCAAGCCTATCTCTATAGTCATTCATCTTGAGTTAAGGGTGTATGTTAACTATGCTCTGATACCAAATGTTGGAAGTGTGGTAGGTCAAAAAAATAATCATAGGTTAAATCTAAGATCTTTCCAACATTTGACCTTAGCATATAACACACCTTGAATTGGTCAAGAGAGATAAATGACGATATAGAGAGATAAGAAGACAATTATAAAAGTGCAACAACTTAATGCTACTACACTCTAATAAATGCAAAATGTTAATATACAATGTGTGTATGATACAAAAATCTGAATATAGGCTGAATCTAAGGATTCTAATTACAAAAAGTAATGTGTTAGTGACTAAAGGGTATTATGTGAGTTATTATGTGCAAAAAGAAGAATATAAACTGTCCTAAACAGATATTACAACAAACTCTAATATGAAATTAGGTCTTCTATGATGTAGAGAAGCAACAATGGTCACTTCTCGCGATGAATTGGTAGGTAAAGACCTGATACAAAAGAAACACGTGAAAAAACCCTAAAGTAGAAGCCACAACTGTCCAAAATCAGCATGTACACTAGGGAGTGTGAAGAATAACAGAGGTAAATTGCCAAAATTTCCTCCAAATCTGCATATACACCTCCAATAGTCCTCCTAGCTCTTGACCCTGGAGCTTAAGTTTGTATAGTTTCAAGAATTGATGTCTTATGAGGCTCTAATGCCCCTTGTATTTTGTATTACCCACGAAAATAAGTATGAAAAGCACGAAAAACTATTAAAATCTAATGAAAAGCAAGTTTTTGCATGAAAAGCAACTTCAAAAGCAGAATTAGGGTTTGAATTTTCGTTGACTTTCAAGTGTTAGATGGTAAATTCTTATATATCATTAGAAAGCTCTTAATGAGTACTTTCCAATTATGCAATTATCTTTCTTTTGGGACCGTCTTTGATAAAATTTTGAATAGGTCTCAAAATTAGGGTCCCTAAAATTTTTGGCAGATTTGAGCATTTTGACATTGTTTTCCAATTATCCCCCTCTCAATGTCATAATGGCATAAGGCTAAAATGTATGCATAATTTCTAATGTTTGTCTTTGGATAATGCTTTGGTAAATATAGTTGTTACATTTTCACTCGATGGTACATAAGTTAGTTCAATGTGCTTTTTAGATACCTGTTCTTGAATGTAATGATAATGAACCTCGATATGCTTTTTCGTGGCATCAATAGAATTCTTTGCAATAGCAATAGCACTTTGATCATTTGAAAATATCTGTACAGGTAGATGAACATGAATTTCAAGATAACTCAGAATCTTGTGTAACCAAATTGCTTCAAGTGTCATTGTAAATGCTTCCCTACACTCTATTTCACTTGATGAAGTGAGTATTGTTGGCTGTTTCGAGGATAGCCATGAGATAAGGCAATCTCCAGAAACAATAACCACTTGTGCTCCTTCTTGTGTCTTTGTCACTTGCCCAATGAGAATATGCAAAACCTTTTAGTAGAAAATGCATAGACAATGGAAATACCATAGCAGAATTCGAAGTTCCCTTCAAATATCTGAAAATGAATCTTGATTGGTTTGTGCATGAACCTTGATACTTTGGAAACTGCAAATTGAATGTTAGGATGTGTATTACATAGATAAATCAATAATCCAACTGCCTGACTATATAGTGTAGAATCAAAAGATTCAATCATTCTTGAATTTGAATTCAATGCCTAAGTAGTAATGTAAAATCCGAGGTTCACTAACAACAAATATATGCTTAAGTTGTGACTTGGAGAATTGAAGATTTGAATCCTTAGGATATGTCATGATCTTATCATCAACATAGATAATGATTATAATCAAGACATTTGACTTTGCTTTTATATAGAGAATAGAAGCTTCATCAAAGTTCTTGAAACCTATAGATAATAGGTACAAATGTATCTTTTCATACGATGCTCTTGGTGCTTCCTTCAAACCATTAAATGCTTTGATAAGCTTACTACTAAGTGTTCTTTACCTTGTTCTTCAAAAGCTTTTGGTTGCTTAATGTTGACGTCTTCATGAAGATCACCGTTTAGAAAAGCTATTTTGATATCTAACTGGTATACATTCCAACTGAAAAATGAAGCAAGAGAAAGAACTATTCAATCTATGGTCATTCTAGATGTATGTGCAAATGTCTCATCATAGTCAATACCTTTCTTTTGTGCACAACCTTCAACTACCATATGCTTTTCTTTTGATCTTGAAGATCCACTTGACACGAATTGCTTTCTTACATTTTGGTAACTCACAAAGCTTCCATGTTTGATTCTTATGTATAAATTCAATCTCAACTTGCATTGCTTTCTTCCAAACAAGACTTTGTAATGCATCTTTGACACTAGTAGGTTCACCTTCATCTGAAGATAGTGCAAGAATATTATTGATTTCAAAATGTTCCGCATAATTTACGTGATCTATATGATCTTTCTGACTTGTGGTTCTTCCTTTAAATGATTGTTTTTCATTATCTGGTAAAGTTTTCACATACCATCTTGGAAGTTTCGGAAAGACAAGTGAAAACTCTTATCATGTGAAACTCTTTCTTCATGTGAGCTTGAGGTTTCTCCAACTTCATAAGTTGGTACATGAAGAGGTGATGAAGGAATATGTGAAATTGGAGATATAGATAGTTTTTGTGTGGGAGCAACAACTTTCTCATTACCTTTATCAATTGAAATCTTTAGGGCTTGAGAAGGTTGATCACCCCACTTTACGGGTGAATGTAAGCATCCAAATTTGACCTGAAAGAATGCATAATCATCTGCCTATATAACATTCAACCATCCAAATTTGACTTGAAAAAAATGCGTAATCATCTTTCTTTATAAAGTTTGGAATATTTGTATGTCTATCATAAATTTGTAATGACTTGAAGCAAAGGGTGGAGCATGGACATTTCAACACCCGCTTCTTCCATGTGATAACCATTTTTGTTGTAGAATTTGATGGCTTAGGGGACTAGTGACATATGGCATCGTTTAGTCGATTGAGTTTTGAGATCCAATGACAAACGGCATCCTTAGACATAGGCTTAGACATATACATCCAATTTGTGTTTGAATTCATAAACATATGGAATCGTTGTGGTGTTGGGACATGTGGCATCCCTTGACATTCGGGGCTTTATAACATGGATAGGTGGTGTTTGGCTCCGTTGGCTTTTCTGTAGGTTGGTATGATTGTAGAGAGAAGAGACGTGGGACACATACCCTTGTCCTCTTTGTCTCGATCCTTTTCTTGCTATTATAGGCATTATTCTTCTAAACATCAACTTTTTGTGGTGTAGAGAGAAGAGACATGGGACACATAGTCTTGAGATTTTTTATGGGATTGAAAAGGACTTACCTTCTTAAATGAAGGTGGTGTCTAGTCCCTTACATAGAGGCCATAAATATGCTTGAGCTGTTTATAGGTTAGACATGAAGATATGGGTTTCTCAACTCAAGTGGGAAAGTGCAAAATGTTTAGGAAGCTTAAGTGATCCTTTCTTGCACTTCATCGTATGATAAGGGCTCCAAATGAAAGCCATCCTCGTTTTTCAAGGGCCCGCACTCTTGGTGATACAATTTGATATTTTTCCGCTCTCTCTGTATAGATAGTCATGCATAGAGGTAGTTTCCATGACTTCTTTGGTGTTGAACACCGGCATGCCGCTGCTCTTTTGCATTTCAGCTGAAGCACAGCTCTGTCCCAAGCGTTGCCTTCATCAGACTTAATCTTTGATGTGACCGTGATCAGCTACTGTTGTGATTGAGATCAAATAGCACTTCAATCATGCCTGTGCTCTGTTTCATAGACAACATTGTAAGACTGCTTGATAGACACATTTGCTGCTGCTTACTCAAGTGCTGCTGCTCTTGCAATAACCACTACATTTGTAGCTATATAGTGTCATGATTTCAGCACTTCGATAGCTGTAGATGACGCAATGAATGTGTTTGCAAAAAGAATCGGGCATGGGGGTTCCTCTATTATGGTGAATAAACACTCAAGCCATATGATTAACTTGCCTCTGTTTGTAGTATGCCTTGCATGCAGCTTTGACTGACCTTTTGTCCTTCTGAGAGTGGGATCAATAGTTAGCTGATCTCCCTTGACTTCGCAGGTTACAATTTTGATCTGCTTTGCTCTTCTTCTTTGCATATGTACACAAGGAGAAGACACTTTTGCTTGACCTTCTACGACAAGCAATTGTCGCAGAAGGTCTATAGGGATTTTTGGCTCATCATACTACTTATGAGCACTCGTAATTATGATTGAAAACAAAGCACATAAAAAGAAGGATGATAACCATGCTTAATGAAGAATGGGAAATAGTGCTCAAAAGTACTTTTATTATAAAGATTAGATGGCAGGGAGGGATTGTTAAGAATTCTGTATATGCTAATGATGAAGGAAAAAAATGATACAAAAAATACATCAATGCTGTGATACCATGTTGAAATGAAAAAAGAACTATTCTTATAGTACTACTAAACACACACCAACTTAGCTGTTGAGGAAGAAACAAAAGATAAGAAAACATGATGAATTAAATAAATGGACAAACTTACATGATGTGCTCTATGAGCATGAAGGTTCCATGAGGAGATTGTGGACACTCTTGGCAATGAGCTAGAGTGAATGAACATGTGTGAGGTGAAGTGAGGCCCTCCTTATATGAAGAGAGGGCAAATCTTCTTGCATGTGGCATTATGAGACCTTGCATGATGAAAATGACTTGGACAAAAGGGTGGAGTTGGACATCTTAACATCACCTAGCTTAAGGAGCCTCCTTAGTCCTTTAAGTGGGAGGTTGTCGGATATAAGGGCCCCAACAGCCTTCTCTTCTACATTTATACCTTTCCATGTGATAGCTCTCCATACGTATTTTCCTTGTATTTTTTGGCCCATATATGAAGGCGTTATATGCAACTCTTCATTATTTTTAACCCTTTGGTCATTGGGCATGTGTGAACATGCCTAAGTGACCAAAGGCCACATTTTAATAAAACCAAGTCCTCAAACTCACATAACACAAGTGAGGGTTGCTAAAACTTGTACATGCAGCCTCTCTCTCTTCTTCATCAATTTTTTTGGCAACCTCTCTCACTACCTTTTTTCTGCTCTTGCCGATCACTCTTTGCCCTGGTTTTTGGAGGGGACGAATACATCATCTCAAAGCTCTCCAGAAACTCTTCATGAAAGAGGACAAGGTTGAGTTGATACGACCTCTAACATTGTCATAAATAATTGTCAAATGTAGATGATATGCTTTGTTCTTTTATAGGTCCACATTATGGCTTTACTTTTTGTACATGGCATACATAGATTATTGAGAGTGATCTGATTCATGGTTTGTCTCTATCCAAGGTAGTGGAATTTGTGCATCTTTTCATTTGTCTCCATCTTTTGATGTTTGTCACATTCCATGCAAACAATTATGTCAAGGAAACTTTAGGAAATAAAGCGTGTGTGCACTTTTGAGTGCATTGATACCTTGGCACTTTGAAGTGCATTGATGCCTTTATAGGGAAGAACTTGCTATCTAAGACGTTGGATATATGCCCAACATGAAAAAGAGCTCACTATGTGCTGGATAACTTGATTCACATCTCTTCATTGCATGGCCATGTCTTAAAGATTTATTGAAGAAATTCATTCTTGCCTGGAATTTTCGATGTAAAGGATGCCAGTATGGTGAAAGAAAGAAATTTTCGTTAGTTTGCGAAGTCACTATTCTTGATCTTGTCCATCCTGATGGTGATATTAAGTACTTTTGCCTCGATTATGGGTCTGTTTGTTGCAAAATATAAGTGGCACCATTGTGTTAAAGGTTTTCATGCATCAATGACAATTCAAACATGTTTGTTGCTCTAGTAGATCATGGGTATATTTGTTGCCAAATATAAGTGGCATCATTGTGGGGAAAAGTTCTCATGCATTTGTGACTATCCAAACATGTTCATTTTATACAACCTAAAAATTTGGCAGTCCTAAAGATATTTCGTTTGGCAGACTTGTTTCATATATCTTACTTGAGCAAGCTTGATGCAGAATAATTTTCATGTTATTGGCTGCCCCAGTTTAAGACATTGACATGCAGGTGGATCTTGTATTAAATTAGGGAAATCTATAGAAAAAACAACGTTGTTTTTGATATTCTTAAAACCACTTTTCACCTGTTTTATCCCAAGGCTTTTCACCTGTTTTATCCCAAGGTTTTTCACCTGTTTTATCCCAAGGGGGATCACTAGTGGTCGTGGATGTTATGATATGTATGCCTCCTGACTGGATATTACTTCATCTTGGTACATCATGTATTTCTTGCTTTCGCAAGCAGCCTATAGTGGCCCACATTTAGTTGTAAGGCTGAATACAGGCAACTTTCATGGTCCTAATGCAATTCCTTTGACTGAAGTCTTAGACACCTTTTGGCTGATTTGGGTGTTGGAAAAGAATCTGCAAGTCCTAATGCAAATTTTCAGGAGTTGGAGCACATTTTCAACTTGCAAGGAATCTAGTGCTCTATGCTTGCACAAAGCACATAAAGTCCAATACCACTATGTCAAGAAGACATTTTATCGGAGAGATCAACATGGCTTAGGTGCATATGCATGGTAATTTTTCAAATAAACTTTTGCAAAAAGGCTCCATCTATAGAGAAATACAAAGCTTTCTGCAAAGCTTTCCTTTTACTTCCTCTTGTGGATTGATCCTAGTATTTCCCTAGATGGTTGCTAGCTCTTGTTCACCATATCACTCTCAAGGGAGATCAGTCAATGTATTTTGATACGAGGACTGTAGGAGCAATCGCCATTTGGGCTTGATGTAAACCCTCATGAATATTGGGCATTCATGATGTGACTTATATTCATTATTGATAGCTATTAGAAGTCTGTTATTCAAACACTTATGATGAACAAGATCCTTTTAGAGTAGACTAGAAGGTGACACAATTTTAATTAGGAATAGGGTGAGGAGAGATTTTTGAATGCATGATCCATTCGTGTTTACAAATGTGATACATACTTGCAAGTCTATGGGGTGACAATATTGGGTGAACATTATAATAGAATATGATTTATGGTTGAGGATAGACTGATTTTGATCACACATTCCTTTCCAATATATACATAAATAAATAAATTAATTATTAAAAAAAAAATTGGTCCGAACCAAAAAAATGTATAAAAGTACCTACACTACTACTAAGACAGGTTGCATTCAATAGTCATTATATTTGCACAAAACTGAAATGGCTCATCTCAGTGGATGTTCCCTCAAGGTTTTAGGGAATAAGAGGAAATATTAGAGGCTGGTTGGCAGATGCGAAAAAAGGCAACTCCCCTTCCCCCTTCTCTTCCTTCTTTTTTCCCCTTTTTCCTGTTTTTTTGGTTTTAACCTGGGAAGCTCATGGACAACTGAAGGTCCTTTTTTTAGTTTTCAGAAGAGCCTTTCTAGGTTATTTTATTATTATTTTAAGCTCAATCAGTAACCCTTTCGGCTTTTCAATTTCAGGAGTCGAGAAGAAAACGAAAACATTCAAGTGAGAGTGACTCAGAGTTAGAAAATGATGTGAGACATAAATCCAGACGGAAAGGACGAGAGAAGACCAGACATGAAAGGAAGTCAAGGGATCGCAAGTCAAGAAAGAGGTCATCTACATCATCTTCCAGCACAGACAGCTCTAATGATGAGGCACATGGGCCAGTTCCATTGTCTTCTTTCTTTGACAGTTGTGAGGGCTAGTTTCCAACATAGAACCCTTAGCTGAATGCAGTACATATATTCCCCAATGGTATACTTGCTATTGATAAGCATGGCAGTTCAGATCACTCGATGTATTTTAGATTTCTGCTTTAGCAAGTCCCATAATCACATTATTCTTAAGAAAATTTCAGGCATCTATCCTCATGTACATTTCTCCTTTATCATGGTGCTAGTCAAGACAGGGGTTCTCAAATGTGGCAATGACCTCGCTAATATGTTCCAGTATATCTTGGTCCAATTATATTTTTAGTACAAATCAAAACACAAATAGACATCTTGCCTACCATCAGCTCTACGTACATGAGAAGTTTATCTATATAGGACCTTAGTTGTAAGAGTGCAGTACAAAGGCTGCACAGTAGTATGAATAGGAGAATATTCAATTCAGATGATCTTGCTAGAGGGAATCTAAGGAAAAGGTGGGTGCATAGTGCATGGCAAACATATGAGATCTATCTAGAAAGCTGTGTAAATATATGTAACAAGTCTCAGCTCTCCTTCATGTGCATCTTTCTTATAGCTTGGTTCGTCTTTGATTATTGTTGATCAAGCCTAGCAGTTCTGATCATATCTCTTGTTCGTGAGATTGATTGCAGGCATAGATCACTGAGATGACTGCCCATCAAGAATCCTAAGCTCCACTATATGTTAGTCGTAGTGATCACCACTAAGTGGCTTACGATATTATCATAATGTCTCCTATATGAGGACAGTATGCAATAGCCGTAGAGAATCAACTAATGATTCCAAATGACAGTGCAATTGCCAGTCAGAAGTTAGTTATTTATTTCTTTACATCATGTGGTATCCACCTTAGCTCTTTTAAAATATGTTGAAACCCTTAGGCTAAATCAGTGAGGCAAGCATCTGCCTAGATGTTATATGCCTTTAGGGACCTCACTTTCTTCTTTGTGGATCTCGCTTAAAGTAAAGTACGTATCATTCCCCCCCCCCCCCCCCCCCCCCCACAAAAGGAAAAAAAAGAACCCTACAACATGCAGCACATGTACACACATGCATGCATACACAAAGGCACATGTGCATGCACATGCAAATATGCGTATGCGTGCATGCATACACACACATTTAGATACTCATGCAGATGCATGCATGTGCACATACATACACATACACAAGACACATGCACACGCATACACACATACACACACATACACATACGCATACGCATACGCATACGCATACGCACACACATACACATACAGGTACACACAGACATACACGTACACGTACACGTACACGTACATGTTATATGGAGTAACATTTGAGACAAGGTGTGAACCACCTCTTGTTCATTTAGATTGGTTCACACATGAGTGCCATGTGGCACCCATGTGTAGAGCCATGGATTACTCATTAAATATGCAAAGAGAGAGAGGTTATTGGGATATACGTGCGTGGTTGGGCGGTCAGAATTATGCATCGAGCTCCGTGAGACATCTCCTAGAATTTAGCCGGCGAAACTCTTCAGAGCTACCTCGATAACTATGCAGAGCGTCCCATAAAAGTAAGGAGCCTCATTGAGAGAAGTGGGAACGAAACACTGGTATCGGAGCAGGTCTACACGTGAACCGAAGTGCCCCCGCGCAACAGTGCCGCCCAAGGAGAACCAAGTGCCCACGTGCAACAGTGTCGCTGTTGGAACTCAAGGTCAAGCATAAAACATGGAAGCACATCAAAGAAGTGGACATAGAAGAAGAGAGAGCAAGTAGGGAGCTCCAAGAAGTGTATGTCAAATTTTCAGAAGAATCCCCTACAAAAATAGTGATTTTCATCACTAAAAACCATTGTAAATGCCATTTTCTATTTTTTTGACTCCATTTTGTTCAAGCCGAGGACTCCTTGAGCTTGAGGAGTATTAGAACTATCATCCTACCAATTTTCATAATTTTTAGACTTCGTTTGAGCCATGAAATAAGCCTTGGAACCTAATTTTTAACTAAGCCGGATACTAGGTCTGGACAGTGCCAAAACTAGTCAAAAAACTATAAAAAGAGTTAGAGAGCTCATTTTTGGGGTTAGCTTGTTAGAGAATAGAGCTTTTGTATGAGAACTCTTTTGCAATCGAAGCTTTCCATTGTTCCTCTCTTGATCTTACCTTGTGCGCGTGTGTGTATGTGTGTGTATGTTCGTGTGCTTTCACTCACGCACTTGTGCCGTCACGTGCTCGTGGACTTCATACCGGTCCTCACGTCTCCGCGGATTGACAAGTAAAGGAGGTGGTGCTTACGCTTGAGCTACACCAAATTTTGGCGCCGTTGCCGGAGAGAGAGCTTCGAGGACGAGCGTTGTGATGGTAAGATCGTAGATTTGCGACGTTGGAAGGTAAAAAAACTGTCATTTTTGTTCATTTTTTGATTTTCTTCTTCATCTTCTTCATCATCATCATCTCCACCTTCTTCCATCTTCTTCTTCATAGAAATTTCTTGTTTTTTAGTGCATTTTCACCATTTTCATACCATTTTTCATGCATTATTGTGTGGGAAGGAGTTAGGAAGTGCAAGGGAGAACAAGCGCCTGTGTTTTTCATGATTTTCTGCTCATACGGAGCTCGCCATTGCTCGACGCTCAAAAATTCGAAGTTCCCGCCAAAAAAACGCGATTCTATGATGAAAATCGCGATTCTGTGAAAATTCAATTTTTTTTTTTTAAATCACGATTTTCTGTTTCCCGCCTAAAAGCTTTCTGAAAGAATCACGATTCTGTGGTCATTCTCATAATCGCGATTCTGTGGTTGTGCTCAAAATCGCGATTCTCACAAATCACGATTTTCAGCAAAAAAACACGATTCTGTGAGAACACGATTCTCTAAAACACGATTCTCTGAGACAAAATCGCGATTTTCGTGTCAAAAAAACACGATTCTGAGAACCACGATTTTGTGAAAAACACGATTTTGTGAATCATGATTCTTTGTGACAAAATCGCGATTCTGTGAAACACGATTCTATGAAACACGATTTTGTGAAACACGATTCTGTGAAAACACGATTTTGTGAAAATACGATCCTGTGAAAACATGATTTTGTGAATCACGATTCTGTGAACCACGATTCTGTGAAAACACGATTCTCTGAGATAAAATTGTGATTCTCTAAAACACGATTTCGTGCTCAAAATCGCGATTTTCAAAAAAACACGATTCTGTGCTTGTACTCAAAATCGCGATTCTCTAAATTTTGAGAACCACGATTCTCTTAGACAAAATCGCGATTCTTTAGAACACGATTCTCTAAAACAGGATTCTGTGAAGACACGATTTTGCGAATCACGATCCTGTGAACCACGATTTTGTGAACCACGATTCTCTGAAACACGATTCTGTGCTCAAAATCGTGATTTTCAAAAAACACGATTCTGTGCTCAAAATCGTGATTTTCAAAAAACACGGTTCTGTGCTCAAAATTGCGATTCTTTGACTTCACAGCATCGCGATTCTCTGATTTCACACAATCGCGATTCCCTGATTTCACAAAATCGCGATTTTCTCCAAAAGGTCCTGTTTGCGTGCATTGATCCCAAGAGCCTGATTTGACATAACTTTTTTATCCAAAGTCCATTTTTTGAGCTCTATAGCTCGTTGGAAAGCTCGTTTCAAATCCTACACGGCCTCAACTGTTTTTTATAAGAATAATGCGTTGATTACCAGATAGGATATTTTGAAGTTGATCCTCCGGTGGGACTAGGAAACCAAGGGGACCCCAAGGGATTTTGAGCAATACAAAGGGGAATTTTGGGACTAGAAGACAAAGCTTATGAACCTGAGGTATGGTAGATACCTAGGCAAGGATAAACAAAGCATTAGATCTTCTGAGGCTAGTGTCAACCATACAGCTAAGTCTTGGGCACAGCAACTAAGTGGTCATCCTTACAGACTAAGTTCAGACACAAGTGATTCAGAAATGTCTTTTAGCATGGAGAAACCTGTAGGTGGCTCAAGAACTGATTATTTACAAACACGAGAAGGTCCCTATAAGACACAGTTGGAATATATTCGGACCAACCGATTAGGTGCTCGCATCTATGAGGATGGCCTGAGGCGATCAGTGGTCCGACTCAAAAATCCAGATCAACCCTTTGGACTTGAACACCCGGTGGTCAAGTTCGAAGAGGGTTCATACATTGATAAGGAAGGAACCATGTATGTGGTCACCAACCTACCAGATAGGACTGATGAGTTTGGAAATGTCATTCCTGAGAATGAAATAGGAGACCTAGAACAAGGAAATGTAGGACAAGGACCCCAGACTCCTAGAGGTAAGTCAGTTTTGACCCGAGTGATCACTCCGGATTGGATCCCTCAAGACAACAAAAGCATAGAACTATTCTTGAATAGAGAAACAGAGGAAGCCTCTTGGAGATTCAAGCCAGATCAACCTAGCCAATTGGGAATAGTCATCATCTACGAGTTCAAGGATCCAAAGACACCAGGCAAAGTGGTCTACCTGGATAACACATCAGAGAAAATTTTCTTGGTAACAGAACATGATAGACATGCATATACTTGGAAGAGTGAATTGATTTTCCCTCCACCAAGATCCAATGTTTCCCATGGCCTCCAAGGAGTAGGATCATCCCACGCTCATGAAGCCCAGAGAGAAAGAACTAGAGAGAGACCTGAGGTAAGTTTTGCACACACCGTGGGCAGGAATAGGTCAAGATTTGAAAATGAAAGACCTGAAAGAGAGAGACATCAAGCACATAGGCAACAAAGAGATGAACATGATTTTCCATTGCCTAGACCCCGAGAGCACCCAAGAACCCTTAGACCCACTCAAGTGATCAAGGCAATGAAGAATTATTTTGACGGGTCAGGAGATCCTTATGATCATGTGGCCGAGTTCAAACAAGTGTTAAGAGCTGAGCAGGTTGAGGACTTGTTCACCTAGTACGAGGCATTTGGTTTGACTCTTAAGGGCACTGCCTTGGCTTGGTTTCAACCACTGAGTAGTTGCAACTATCGCGATATAGGTCAACTGCTAGACGAATTCATTGTAGAATTTTCCAAGAGTGGTATCAGGCATAACACATCATCTTTGATCCACAGCTTCAAGCAGACACCCCAAGAAACAGTGCGGCTAGTAGGTAGAAGGTTCAGATAGTATCTAGAGAGATGCCCTGCTCCAGAGTTACCCACACCAGCCAAACAAGTGGCTTTGTTTTTAGATGGCTTACTAAGCACTAAGTTAAGATCATATGTGTACTTGAAAGATCCTAGATCCATAGAAGAGTGTGCGCGGACGTGCATTGACATAGAAGATAACTTGGGAGAGGAATTAGGATTATCCAAACTCTATAAGGATTCTGATAGTTCTACTAGTCATACTTCGAAAATCTCCATGGAAATAGAGGAGATAGCTGAGCAAGTTGCCAAGAAGCTGGGAGTCCAAAATAGACAAACACCGAGAGTCACCCCATTGAATCGGTGTTATACTTGCGGAGGCAACCACATGGCTAATGTATGCCCAATGCACAACCAGAACATGAGAGAAAGGAATACCCCATACTGCACTATTGAAAGGAAGTACACAAACCATACGGCTCAAGATTGTCCCTACAATAGGCAGGCTGTTAGACAGAATTATCAGCAACCTTACCCACAAGGTAGGTATCAGAACCAATACCAATAGCCATATTATAGACCACAACAGCAATATCAGGCACCATATAGGCCACAACCAGTCTTGGGAAACCAACCACTAGCTCCTGCCAATGCAATTCTAGTTAAGTATGCAGTGGCAGAAGAGAACCTTAATAGAGCATTGGTGCCAGTGACCCCACTGATCTCAGAGAATGACTCTCATGCTCATAGTTCAGACTACTACCATGAAGGTAGTCCACATGCTTATTACATAGAGTCACCTAAACATAGTGAGATTTATCCATATCAATATGAGGCTGGAACAAAATTGGGAGCCTGAATACTCCAATGTCATGTACACAAATGCTAACCCTAGGCCCCAATTGAGACAAGTAAGACCACAAGCCCCTAGAGAACCATGTTTCAAATGTCAGGGTGACCATTTCCTTCGTGATTGTCCCCATCCACCATCCCCGAGTCAAGGACAGGCTATCACAATACAAGCTTTTTGTCTTGATTGTGGCAAAGACCATCTCCCCAGAGATTGTCCAAGAAACCCCTCTAGTGCACCCAAGATTACACCTATTAATGTGGTAGGCTTAGTGGTGGATTCAAGTTCAAGTTGCAGTAATGTGGCTCTTATACAAGCTGTCACTAGAGCACAAGCCTTAAAACAGGATAAACCAGCAGAGCAATCGGAGTCGAGTGAATTCGGAGAACCTAGTAGGAGGAAAACAAGAACATGGAAAGATACCAGAGAGAAGGCTAATCGCAAGTGGAATAAAAAGTTATCGGAACTAGAAGAAAGCTTGAAAGATGCAAAAACAAAAATAGAAGACATCGCATCTCAAAACCCCTCACATGTTGAAACTCCATCCACTCCATCTCATCCCATCCCACCACCCATTGTAAATAGGCCGCAACCAGGGTCTGTTCTTGCAGATCCAACCCCAACAGGCTTGGACATGATGTTCAAGGCCTACCAGGCTCGACTTCAAGAAGGGCCAAGAGTTGCAAACCTAGACAAGAGTTACCCTAGAGCAGATTTAGAGATTGAACGAATGAAAATGTGCATGAAAATGGTAGAACAAGCTCAAGCTATACTTGAGACTAGTCAAAAGTTCAATCAGATAAACTCTGTCAAACCGGATTTGCATTTCCAGGGCTTACTAGAAAGATTAGAGCAGTTGGTAAACAAACCATAAGTTTCTTTACCTCCACAGGCTCAACCAGTTATTGAAAGGGGAAGCTCACCACCAATGGGAGCATATGTTCCTAATTCCACGAATGCTGGAATACCTCCTTCAATTCAACAATACTCTCAAGAGTTCTTGCGGGAAATACAAGAGGAGAAATGGGCCAAGGAGAAGGGTAATTCCCCTCCTATTTGTGAGATTGATGATCTTCATGATCAATTTCCCCAAGACATTCCATCTATTTACGGAGACGAAGCAGAACAACAAGAATACAAATGATTAGATTTTGAATCTAATACCTTAGAAGAACTGCCTCAATTTCCAGGCCCATGGGAATCTGAATCTCTTCAGATCAAAGCTCCCACAATACTAGTAAGACATGAAGACTCAGTGGTCCCAAGGAACACTGATGTCGTGAAGAACACTAAGGTTCAATGTCATCTCACTGTAGAAGAGCTGCTCAAAGCAAAACCCGAGCTATGGAGCCATGTGAAGGATCAGGTCCCAGAACTTGATTCCAATATGCCAAAAACATGCTCTAAGCAAAAAGTTCCAGAGATACCTCTCGATAAAATAGGAGACATGTGTGAGGATGAAGAAGGTAATACTTATCCTCCAATCACCTACCAAGGTTACACAACCAAAGCAATCATAGATTCAGGTGCTGGTGTTGCTATTGCGACCACCTCCTTGTGGAAGCAATGGGGCAAACCCACATTAAGACCAACTAGAATGAAGCTTCAAATGGCCGATGGTAATTTTGAAAGGCCTCTAGGATTGCTAGAAGGGATAACTCTAACCACTTGTGGTGTAGAGTTTGAGCACACATTTGCTATATGTGATTTTGAGAAAAATAATGTCTCTGAGATGATCCTAGGAAGACCCTTCCTACGACAATTGCAAATAGTACAGGATTGGGGAACCAACTCCTTGTACTTACAACACTTAGGGGTCACCACCAAGGTCAATTTGAAGGATTACACCTTCAGAGATGTACCACCCCTACAGTGGAATCCTATCCACAAAGCGAAAGAAGATTCTATCTCTATGCATTCTGAAAGTTCACCTGATCCATCATGGCTGCATGAAGATACTCATTTGTGGATGTGCAAGGTCGCAGAGGAAGAGGAAAAACGGTTAAAGGCAAGAGAAGAAGGAACTTCGCCAGGAGATAGACTAGTTAGAGACCCAGCCTACACACCGATGATCTTTCCAGATGAGGAATTTGAGCCTCATGGCTGGCCTGAAATCTTAGCCACCATGGACATTGCTGTCAATGAAGAACAATGGACACCTCATTGTGATGAGGAGGGTTATGATATTTCAGTGTTCATGTGTCAGCCCTTGCTAGAAGAATGTGATCCTAGTGATGTCATAGAAGAAGAAGAGAATGACGATGATATAGAGTCCATTGTGATGGATAGTTGCTTTAACTCAAAGAAGCACTATCTAGAAGATATAGGAGTGTTCACACAAAAAGAAGAAGAACCTCTCACAAGTATTAAAACGGTAAATTCAAAGGATGGAAGTGAGAGTAGTAAAAAGAAAAAGGAAAGAAAAGCAATGAAACAAGAAGAGGAGGAATCATTGTTTGAAGTACCAGAAAACTTCAAGAAATATGAAGTGGACGATCGCAAAATTTTGGTACGAATGCCTAAGAGAGAGGCCATCATAGGAGAATCATATGATAATAAAGAAAAGACCAAAAAGATTGTGGTGACCATTGAGGAGAACGAAGAGAGATGTACCTACATAGGAGATGACCTGAGTGCAAGAGAAGAAATGGAGCTCGTAGCTCTATTAAGGGAATATAGGAATGTGTT
Source organism: Ceratopteris richardii (assembly GCA_020310875.1). Taxonomy (NCBI): domain Eukaryota; kingdom Viridiplantae; phylum Streptophyta; class Polypodiopsida; order Polypodiales; family Pteridaceae; genus Ceratopteris; species Ceratopteris richardii. The sequence goes on along the minus strand of CM035433.1, from coordinate 124,556,454 downwards.
TGGTACGAATGCCTAAGAGAGAGGCCATCATAGGAGAATCATATGATAATAAAGAAAAGACCAAAAAGATTGTGGTGACCATTGAGGAGAACGAAGAGAGATGTACCTACATAGGAGATGACCTGAGTGCAAGAGAAGAAATGGAGCTCGTAGCTCTATTAAGGGAATATAGGAATGTGAGACTTGAAGGGAGTGGATCCAAGAATATAGAGACTATAGAGACTTGAAGGGAGTGGATCCAAGAATATGCTCGCATACGATCCCCATGACTGCTGATGCCAAACCCACCAAACAGAAGCCCTACACATATAATGATACATATGCAGCCAAAATAAAAGAAGAAATTGATAGGCTGATTGAAGCTGGATTCATCTATGAGATTGAGCATACTGAATGGGTGTCCCCTATTGTAGTGGTGCCCAAGAAGAACGGGAAGTTGCGAGTGTGTATTAACCTTAAAAAAGTTAATGCCGCTACGATCAAAGATAATTATCCACTTCCAATCACGGAACGCCTATTGGAGCGTGTTGCAGGCAAGGAAGTTTATAGCTTCCTTGATGGATTTTCAGGTTACAATCAAGTAGCCATTGCCCTAGAAGAACAACACAAAACAGCTTTTGCTACAGAATGGGGAATCTTTGCATTTCATGTGATGCCATTTGGGTGCAATGCACCTGCGACATTCCAAAGGCTCATGTGTCATGTCTTCAAAGAGTTCTTGCGAAAGAGCTTAGAAGTGTATGTGGACGATTTATGTGCTCATTCCCAAGAAAGAGGATTTCACATCCCTGAGCTCAGACAAATCTTCAACAAGTGTAGAGAATATCGAGTGTGTCTGAACCTAGAAAAGTGTGTTCATGGTGCGTCAAGGTAAAATCTTAGGTCATATTGTTTCTAAGAATGGAATCTCAACCGACGAAGACAAGGTACAAGCCATAGCGGAGCTGCCAAGGCCAAGGAATGTTAAAGAGGTACAAGCCTTTATGGGCCATTGTGGATACTACTGTAGGTTTATTCACATGTACGCGATCATAGCTAGACCCCTTTATGCCTTGTTGTCTAATTTTGAGTGGAACGATGAATGCGAGAATTCTTTCAACGAACTGAAGAAACGTTTGTGCTCAGCACCAATACTGACCACTCCTGATTGGAATAAACCATGTCATGTCCATGTGGATGCATCCAATCATGCCATAGGATGTGTGCTAGCACAACCCACAGGTGACGGAAACTTAGATTTGCCCATAGCATATGCTAGTAGAGAGCTCACTGCAGCTGAACGAAACTATCTGAGAGAGAGGGCTTAGGCATGCTATATGTTGTGAAGAAGTTTAGACACTATTTATTGGCCAACAATTTAAGTTTTTCACTGATCATCAAGCTTTGTTATATTTGGTCAATAAACCTTGCAATAAAGGACGATTAGTAAGATGGTTTCTCTTACTAATGGAATATGACTTTGAAGTTGTTGTCAGGAAAGGTAGAACCCACCTTAGGGCAGATCACCTTTCTCGCATCACTTCAGGAGAGTCACTGCAAGGAGTGTCTGATGAACTACCTGACGCTTATCTGTTCAATTTAAAAGTTGTTCCTAAATGGGCAAATAAGTTGGTACCAGTCCTAACCTTCGGACCCGCAAATAAAAATGTTAAAACATCACAAGAAGAAATTGTAAAATCACAAAAATATCACATATTGGCAGGAAGCATGTACAAACAAGATACTGAGGGTGTATTAGCTTGTTGTGTCGAGGATGATGAACATAGTAGTTGGTTGCAGCAAGCTCATGAAGGATTGTTAGGAAATCACTATTCTAAACAACGAACATTGCAGAATCTAAAGCGTTTAGGAGTGTATTGGCCTAGCATGGACAAAGAAATACATGAGTGGATTAAGAATTGTCCAATGTGCAGAGAGAAACCCCCAGTGGAGCATGCGACCCTTTATCAAGTGTCATTAATTCCAGATTGGAGTGCTCCATTGGTAGAGTTTATGAGGTCGGGAAGATTACCCAAAGAGGCTAGTCTAGCAAGAAGACGAAGCATGGAGCAAGAGGCTCAAGGCTATGCCTTGGTAGGAGACAACCTATATCGAAGAGGCAAAGATGGTTACTTAAGACTGTGCGTTCATGAATCAGACTATCTGAAATTCTTAGAGACTGCACACAGTAGTGTTGCAGGTGGACATTTTGGTCCTGACCGAGTAATCAAGACCATTCTTTTCTCAGGACTTTGGTGACCAACTCTTCATATGGATGCACATACCTATGTGAAGAAATGCGACACATGCCAACGGGCACAATATCCAGTTAGAAAAGATGAGATGCCTTTGAGACCAATGATGGGAGGACGTGCATTTTCAAAGTGGGGTATAGACTTCATAGGTCCTATTAACCCCCCAGCTCGAAACTCCCATGCAGAGTACATTATTGTAGCCACTGATTACCTTACAAAGTGGGTAGAAGTCAAATCCACAACAAAGAATGATGCTCAGACTACGGCTAAGTTCTTATTCGAGAATGTGTTCACAAGATATGGGCTACCAATAGAGCTAGTTAGCGATAGAGGCACACACTTCTTGAATGAGGTCATTGAAAATCTTCTCCAAGAATTCTTGGTGATACATAAGAAGTCTGCCCCTTATCACCCACAAGCTAACGAACAAGCCGAGAGCACCAATAAGATCCTCTGTAAAGTATTGACAGAACTGGTAAATAATAAACGCTCTGATTGGGATAAACAGCTTCATCATGCTATTTGGGCTTATCGAGTTGCCTATAAAACGGTACTGAATGCCACCCCATTTCAGATGGTCTTCGGGCAGAATGCTGTTCTACCATTGGACTTCCTCATCCCAGCCTTAAAGGTAGCACAAGAGCATGAGTGGAATGGACATGAGTTGTCCTCTAGGATCTTTGATCTAGAATGCTTAGGTGAGACGAGGCTACTAGCGGCAGCAGGCATCTACACTGCAAAGAAAAGGCAAAAGGCATACTTCGATGCACACATTAAGGATAAGGGACTAAAAGAGGGAGATCTAGTGTTGGTTTACACACTAAAACAACATGCCCGTAAGTTGGAAAAACGAGGATATGGACCCATGATCATTAACAGAATTTCCACTAGCGGCCCTGTTCAATTGGCTACTTTAGAAGGTGATATCTTGCCAAACTATATTAGTGGTTGTAGAGTCAAGCTATATCAAGAACCTCTTATTGAGGATATGCTTACGAGACTCAACACTGCTAAGAAGCGAAAAGAAGAGGAGTTAAGGGTGAGGGAAGAAGCACAAGCAGAGGCTAGAGAGCGCATAAGGCGAAATAAGTTAAGGCGACTAGGCCTAGATGTCAACTCAAAAGCTCCAAAATATCACATGGATATGTGCCAAAAATCAGGCATTGCGACTTCTCAAGTCATTGACCGACGTCCATTCGTGACCATAGAGATAGGACAAGGAAAGGATGCAAGGACTGTGAAAGCATTGATTGACTCAGGGGCAACAAGTAGTGCAGTTAGACTTTCCTACTGCCAAGACTTGCAGTTGAACATCAATCCCATAGAAGCTTATCTCATAGGATTGGGAGGTGTGGAAACCCCTTGTTTGGGCGAGGTGGAACTTCCCATCTACCTTCAAGATGTTCCAATGAAAGTCAAAGTGCTAGTGTGTCAAGATGAGAACCTTACAGAACCACTTGTCTTAGGACAAGATTGGATTTATGACAATGCAGTCAACTTGAACCTAAGAAGTCAACTTCTTCAAGTTTGGGTCCAGGGACAATGCTTTACATTAGAACTAGAAAATGGCATGCTCACAAATCCAGATGTCACATCTTGTAGTTCTCCTAGGACTAATCTTAGCAAAAGAGATGTTGTATGTGTCAAAAGCTCTATGTCGTAGGAGAACTCAATCATGGAAGAACATGCTCAAAGACAAGCGGACTCCTCCTCTGGGGCAAGGACTAATGCCGCCACTACAATTCAACCAACAAAGCAAGCACAACCGAACAGAACAACTGCTATATCAAATAGATAGCGAGATTTCCAAAGGAAATTAGTACCGAGCATGAAGCAGATCTAGGTACGAAAAGGAGAGCAACCATCGGCCTTAACCCCACAATTCCCCTCTAGGGACTCCCACCAGGCGAGAAGACGAATGCAGAAGCTACGACAAACTCAACCACAAAATATTCGACAAGTTTGGGTGCCTAAGAAATTTGCTGCGACTCAACAAGGGCGATTACAGATGTGGGTACCTAAGAAGCTTCTCCCACATGCAAAAGGTCTCAACAAAGAAGCCAAAAAGAGAAAAGGGTAAGAACCACGTATAGAGACCGAAAGAAGATCAAATCAGCTCTTCAACAATAGTAGGAAGACGTGCAAAAGGGATATGGGTTTGGAAGCCAAAAGTACAAGTAGCCTCCACCGAACCAAAGTGCCAACTACACTGGATACCATAGTTCAGAAAGCATCCAAAGAGGAAGACGCCTGAAGTAATCTCTACAGTGCCAAATGTTGTTCTAAAATGGACCCCAATAAGGAGGATTACATCATTTCGAGATCCAATGGATACCTCCACCAAAGCCGGCATCAACAACTACAAGTAACATCAAAAGCCTCGACGAGCGACAACCATGTGCTTCTTGCACAACCCTGTCTTTTGCACCATTCAGGGCATGCACTTCCAAAGTATGCATTGATATAGGGCCCTATTACATGGCCGTGCATAGACACATTTGAGAATCCCAGGCACAAGAGCACATGGACACAGGTCAACTAGTTTTACTGATACTAACGTCTATCTTCTTGTTTTGTGACATTGCTCCTCAAAAAAAAAAAAAAAAAAAAAAAAGAAAGAAAGAAAGAAAGAAAGAAAGAAGAAAAGTGAGAGAGAGCTTGTTCCCAGGTTTGGCTTATGAAACATGAATGAGTCATGCTTAGTTGAAGGTGGAATTGTTGATTACTAGGCATTTATCAATTTGGATAGAAGTGTGTCTCGGCTAGCACATGATATTATTGCTGCCTTATCTGGTAGATGGCAAGCACTTGGCATGAACATGGCATCTACAACTATGATTTTCTCTTACCATGGTAGGAATGAAGAGCTTGAAGGTCCGCAACTTGAGTGATGCTTAACTACTTCATGTACGAGAGCATCCACAGAGATATCTGCAAAGGGTAGTTCTGGAGGAGAAGACTCCTGCGTATGGTGAGCTAAAGAGAATATGTGAAACTAAGCTTGGTGTAGTTACCCAATGTTGTTTGCCAAGGAATATAAAGAAATTCAATTCTCAGTATTTGGCAAATGTTGCTTTGAAAAGAGGAGAGAGGATCAACCACTCAAAAGATCTCATCAGTGGACCATCAACATGGACATTCATCAACAATGTTCCATCCCAAAGGCCGAGTGTACAACACGAAGAGATGAACATCGATCGACCTTCTCCATGGTAAGTATCTTTACTCTGGAAACACCATAACCATGATAGCTTAGGAAAATTCTTCGTCGGCATACCCTTGAGCACTTAGCTCAAGACCCCAATTTTTGCACCATACTTCTTCCGATGCATTTTCCACGTAAGCATGCATAGGGCTACATTACAAGGCCATGCACAAGGCACATATTTTCCTCAACCCATGCACGAACACACTTACCCATCATCCATTATGGGTTATGAGTACTTGGCATGACTACTATGACCATCAATTTTGGAAGATCTAGAGGACATCAACGGAGACTCACAACGACACAATCGTGCTGGCATTTAACGACGAAGCACATACCAAAGGACTACAAATTGAAAAGACTCGTAGTGAAAAATGAAGAACCCGACAACCAACCCTGCTACATTTGGAAGAGCGATGGCCAGTTCCTACCGAATGGACACTACCTCTCGAAGCACTACCTGGAACAACCATTACAACAAGGGTCTGTCAGGGACGACAGACTCGAGAGGGGGGGGAGTGTTGGAACTCAAGGTCAAGCATAAAACATGGAAGCACATCAAAGAAGTGGACATAGAAGAAGAGAGAGCAAGTAGAAAGCTCCAAGAAGTGTATGTCAAATTTTCAGAAGAATCCCCTACAAAAATAGTGATTTTCATCACTAAAAACCATTGTAAATGCCATTCTCTATTTTTTTAACTCCATTTTGTTCAAGCGGAGGAGTGCTTGAGCTTGAAGAGTATTAGAACTATCATCCTACCAATTTTCATAATTTTTAGACTTCGTTTGAGCCCTCAAATAAGCCTTGGAACATAATTTTTAACTAGGCCGGACACTAGGTCTGGACAGGGCCAAAACTAGTCAAAAAACTATAAAAAGAGCTAGAGAGCTCATTTTTGGGGTTAGCTTGTTAGAGAATAGAGCTTTTGTATAAGAACTCTTTTGCAATCGAAGCTTTCCATTGTTCCTCTCTTGATCTTACCTTGTGCGCGTGTGTGTGTATGTGTGTGCATGTTCGTGTGCTTTCACTCACGCACTTGTACCGTCGCGTGCTCGTGGTCTTCATACTGGTCCTCACGTCTCCGCGGATTGACAAGTAAAGGAGGTGGTGCTTACGCTTGAGCTACAGTCGCCCAAGGAGAACCGGCTAGCCACGCATGAGGGAGGCTCTCTCTCAGCTCCTTCTCTTGGATGAATGTGAGAGGTATAAAGCCTTTATTATATGCTTAGCTCTCTTCTTCTGAAGCGCCAGAGTTGGCTAGACTTTTTGTAGAGGACCTATACCGGTTATATGGTCTTCCTTTGGACATAGTTTCTGATTGGGATAGGAAGTTTACTAGCCACTTTTGGAGAGCGGTCTTCAAAAGGTTGGATACGAAAGTTAGCATGAGTACGGCCGAGCATCCACAGTCGGATGGACAAACATGGACACCAAATCTGTTAGTATCTATGGAAGATCCATAGTTGAGATCCATTACTGATGACTCTATTAAAGAAGGGATAGTATTATTTCGCTTTATCTACTTAAGCAAAAAAGTGTAGTCCATGTTCCAATGACTCATCAGAGATTGGAATAGATAAATGGAAAGGAAAGGTTTGCAAACTAGATGCTCAAGACTTTGAAGCAAAATGAAAAAGTTGTTGATATATTTAGGTAGTGATGTGTGTGAACACACTAGGACCACCGGGGCACTTTTTTCCCTCTTTAGGAGGTTTTTTTCCCTCGTCTTGTATATACGCCTATTGCCCTAATGGGCTACTTATCTTTGTACATTCTCTAGTAATACATTCAGTATTGTGTGTTGTGCTCCAAGCTTCTTATTCTTCCTTGTGTTGTTCGCGTGCTTCCGCAGACGTCTAACTCCAATAATTGGTATCAGAGCAGTTCGTTGCTTCATCTAGGGTGCCGTCGACACTCCTCCGTTTGTAGTCTCAGATTCGCATGAAATTCGGTGGGCATACTCAGGGTGTTTTAGAGATCAAAACAGCTTCGCTATGTGGTGCCGAAATCGCGATCTGAGCTCGTTTCGACCTCCGAACGCACTATCGTAGTGCTTGTGCAGGCTATTTCATCTTTTTGTGACAAAGGTATATACCAGTTTCTGTTTGCCAGTTTAAGCGTCTCAAAGTCTGCTACAGGTCTAGCAGAACTCGTCTGGGCAGTTCCGTTCAACTTTTTGAGATACAGTCAATTTTTTGCATCAAGGTATTTTAGTCACCGGCCATGGCTGAAAGCAGTGATGTATTCCGTATGTTGGCTATTGAGGATAAGTTGGATGGTACCAACTACCCATTATGGGCTTATATGATGCGACATGTATTGGTTGCAAAAGGACTATGGAACATTGTACAGAGTGTTGAAAGACGTCCTGTTACACCTGCAACTACAGGTACTACAAATACAGGTGCTGGAGGTGCTGGAGCTGATGAAGATGGTGTCGAAGATGATATTGTGCAAATTCCTGTCCGTGCTGCTGTTTCTGTTGCGCCTACTGCAGAGAAGATTCGCTAGGATGGCAGAGATGCCCAGGCACATGCATTGATAGCTTTGTCTATCAAAAATGCCATTATTCCTCACATTCGCTCTTGCAGAACAGCAAAGGATGCTTGGGATACACTTACCACATTGTACCAATCTAGGAATGAGGCTCGTGTTGCTTACCTCCGAAAACAGTTGGAGAGTGAGCACATGAATGAAGGTGATTCTATGGACAGTTTCCTAACGAAGATCAAAGATTTGAAGGAATAGTTGATTTCTGCTGATGAGGTTATACCAGATAGCTGACTTGTGCAGACCGTTCTGAATGGTCTTCCTGACTCATATCAGAGTTTTGCTTCTACTCTTTGGTTGATGATGAAAGGCAATCCAAATGCCTTATCATTTGAGGAGTTAGTCTCTGTTCTATTGCAGGAAGATCAGTCCAGGCAGAACAGGTCCATTATGCAAGTTGCAGATCAAGCTTTCCTGGCTAGTCAGAAGGGCAAAGGAAAATGGGGCTCTTCTACTAGTAAGCAAAAATCTGCAAATGTTTCACAATCGAAGAACCAGGATAAAGATGAGAAGAAATCAGAAAAGCAGAAATTGTTTTGCAAGTATTGTAAAGGAAATGATCATATCATAAAGAACTGTCCAAAATTGGCTGCTAAAGAGGCAAAGAAGAAAGAGGCTGGAATGGTTGTTGCAGAGGCCTCTACACCAAAAACAGAGTCTGCAAATCTTGTGCAAGAAGAAGAATGGGCGTTTACTGACCCATCTTCTCATGATCAGTGCATGTCTGCAGTAGACTCAGATGTTTGGTATTTTGAAAGTGGGGCAACCAAACATATTACCTCGCAGTGCAGTTTCTTCTCTTCACTCGAGCCTGCCCCTACAGGGAATATTGTTACATGTGCCAACAACTCCTCTTATCCTGTTATGGGAGTTGGTAAGATCATTCTGACTACAGCTGATGGTAGTTCTTTCACTTTGTCAGATGCTTTATTTGTGCCAGGGATAAAAAAGAACCTGGTATCAGTTTCTGCATTAGCTAAGATTGGCTTGGTTGTGAAATTCGTTGATGACAGGTGTACAGTTCATGATCTGTCAAATGGCGATGTAATTATTGCTTCTAGCATTTTATGTCGTGGGTTGTATAAGCTCATAGACTATGAAAGATCTGTAAATGATTTGGCATGTGCAGTAAATGATTCTCAGGCTAAGTCAGATGCAAAGCTTTGGCATGCACGCTTTGGTCATCTGAATTTTGCTAGTTTGCTACACCTGTAGAAATCTGAAATGGTGTCCTCTTTGCCCAAACTTGAGGCACCTTGAAAACATGTTTGTGAAGGCTGTATTTTGGGCAAAATGCAGCGTTCCTCCTTTCCAAAAGATGGTTCAGTTCGGGCTACGCAAAAATTGCAGCTTGTACATAGTGATGTCTGTGGTCCTATGCATATACCCTCTTTTGGAAATTACCTTTACTTCGTGACTTTCGTTGATGATTTTTCCAGGCATGCATGGGTATATCCACTTAAAACAAAGTCCGAAGTGTTCATGTGCTTCAAACAGTTTTTGGTTTTGGTTGAAAATATGTCAGCATGTAAAATGGGCACCCTCCGTTCTGATCGAGGGGGGGAATATATGTCTTCAGATTTTAATGCATTTCTGGCTGAACGTGGGATAAAACACCAGTGTACAGTGCCGTATACACCTCAACAGAATGGAGTTGCTGAACGAAAGAACATGTCACTCATGGAGATGGCGAGGTGCATGGTCAAGAGTCAGGCTTTACCACATAGTTTCTGGCTTGAGGCTGTCATGTGTGCAGCATATGTACTGAACAGGTGTCCCACTAAAGCGCTGCAATCCATCACTCCATATGAGGCTTGGCATGATCGCAAGCCATCTGTTGCTCATCTACGTGTTTTTGGTTGTTTGGCATATGCACTAGTGCCTGAACAACATCGCAGAAAATTGGATGATAAGGCAGTAAAATGTATTTTTGTTGGGTACAGTTCTGAAAGTAAAGGCTATCGTCTGTATCATCCACAGAGTAAACGCATTCTGGTTAGCCGTGATGTTGTATTTGTGGAAGATGTTGTTCAGCCATTGCTTTCATGTACTAAGGAGACATCTGTTAGCTCCAAAGACATGTATGATACTTTGATGCCTCTTTTTACAGGTGGGCAGTCTAGTGCTGGTCTGAATGAGGCAACTTCTCAGCCTTTGCAGGTTTCATATGATGATGCAGATCATTCCATTTCTGATGCAGATTTACATGATGCACTTGTTGATGAGCGAGCTGATATTGAGCAGGCAAAAACTATGCCAAAATGGCTAGTGCAGACTTTGCGTGACAACAAATTAGATGCACCTTTGTCATATCGTAATCTCATAGTGCCTCCTTTGCATCAGATTGCTATGCTATGGCTGCGTCTAGTCTCTTGATGAGAATGAGCCTGTTTCTTTTGATGAAGCACAGAATTCAGAAAATTGGATGGCTGCTATGCAATCTGAATATGATGCTATAATGAAGAATAGTACATGGTCTTTATGTGACTTGCCTCTAGGCAGGAAGGCCATTGGCACTAAGTGGGTATACAAGCTGAAGCGTAAACCTGATGGTATAGTTGACAGGTATAAGGCTAGGCTTGTTGCAAAGGGTTATGCACAAGAAAGAGGCATTGATTTTGATGAGACCTTTGCACCTACATGCCGTATGACTACTGTTCGGAGCATTTGTGCACTTGCAGCCCATCATGGTTGGAATGTACATCAGTTGGACATTAAAACAACATTTCTGAATGGTGACTTGCATGAAGAAGTGTATGTTTTTCAGCCCCGTGGCTTTGTGCAGAAAGGGCATGAAAACCAGGTGTGCAAGTTAAAGAAGGCATTATATGGTTTAAAGCAAGCACCACGTGCTTGGTATGAGAAGATACATGCCTATCTGGTTGCACATGGTTTTGAGAACAGTCCAACTGAAAGCACCTTATATGTTAAGCGTGCTAATGATGTGCTTCTGATCATTGTTGTCTATGTTGACGACATGCTGCTCACTGGTCCTATTGAGAAACATATTGCTGATTTCAAGGCTGATTTGCATGCCTCATTTGAGATGTTTGATTTGGGGCATTTGCATCACTATTTGGGCATTCAATTTATGCAAGTTGATGGTGGAATGTCTTTGTGTCAAACGAAATATATTGACACATTATTGCAGTGTTTTGGCCTTGAAGACTGTAAGCCTATTGCTACTCCTATGGAGACAGGTTTACGATTGAGTCTTCATGATGCTGGAGATGCATTTGATGCTGTTCTCTATCAGCAGGCTGTTGGATGCTTGATTTATTTATGCATTACTCGGCCAGATATTCAGTTTGCTGTCTCACAGATGAGCAGGTTTATGCATTGCCCAGGAGTCACGCATTGGAAGGCGGTCAAGCGCATCTTTCGCTACTTGAGTGGTACTCGCCTACTTGGGCTGTTTTATCCCAAGGGGGGATCACTACTGCCAGATTTGCACGCTTTTTGTGACTCAGATTGGGCTGGTTGCTATGACACTCGTGTGTCCACTAGTGGTTTTTGCTTCATGCTTAGTAGCTCATGTATATCTTGGTTGAGCAAGAAGCAGCCTACTGTGGCCACTTCCAGTTGTGAGGCTGAGTATAGGGAAGCTTTCACAGCGACTGTTGAGTGTGTGTGGCTCAGACGCCTTATGGATGATTTGGGTGTTGGCCAGTCTTCTGCCACCACCATCTTCACTGACAGTCAGAGCGCATTGGTAGTTGTGAGGAATCCTGTGTTCCATGCTCGCACTAAGCACATTGAGGTGCATTATCACTATGTCAGGGAGAGGTTCTCTGCTGGGGAGATCAGCTTGGCATATGTGCCCACGCAGGAGAACATAGCAGACCTTTTCACGAAGGCTCTGCCTAGGGAGAAGTTTGAAGCTTTCCGCAAAACTTTGGGCTTACTTCCTTTTGTGGAGTGATTTCCACATAGCTTGGCACTTCCTTATACATGAGTGCCAGCTCCTTGTTCACCGCATCACTCCCAGGGGGGATTTGTTGATATATTTAGGTAGTGATGTGTGTGAACACACTAGGACCGCCGGGGCACTTTTTTCCCTCTTTAGGAGGTTTTTTTCCCTCGGCTTGTATATACGCCTATTGCCCTAATGGGCTACTTATCTTTGTACATTCTCTAATAATACATTCAGTATTGTGTGTTGTGCTCCAAGCTTCTTCTTCTTCCTTGTGCTGTTTGCGTGCTTCCGCAGACGTCTAACTCCAACAAAAGTATCATTATTATAAGGTTTATTATATGAACAACTTGATGTTAACAAGGACACCAAATAAACAGATGAATATTATGATGATCTTGATTAGTCAAAGGAATTCACATTTATGTTTGACAATACTTACTGTGTCAAGGTCAACAAATTAGACATGATTAGGACATCAAATCTAGTATATTGTTAGAGAGGATACAATGTGTCTATAAATTTAAGAGGAGTGGTTGATAGATTGAGCATATAGGAGATAGTGCAAGTTCCACAAGTTACTATGGTTTCATAACTTCAGATTACATGGGTTACTGACATCCATAGTCATAGATAAGGATGTCAAGAGACATATGACTTATGTAGAAGATGCTAGAACTCTTAAAAGATGTTAAGGTGCTCACATAAGTTGTCTTTAGATTACATGGATTATTCGAGTCCATAGGATTGTTAGACTCATTTTTTACCTTTAGAAATTTATTCTAAATAAGCTTAAAGTGTTACTCAAGAGGAGCAATAGTGAATACCTTGAGAGAGATGGTAAAAACAAGAAGATCAATCAGGTTTCAAGGGATGTGTTCAAGGCATATATGTTAGAAGAGAGGATAGATTGTTACTATGATGGATAAGAAGGTGGTTAGTATACTTCCTTCTGAGATGGATAATAGCTTACATCCCATAGGTCCTAATCTCATAAAATGCCATGGAGCTCTCCTAGAATTCTCATATAAAAATCACTAATCCAAAAGGGGTGTGAGTAATATTTTCTCTTCTCAAATCTATGCAAAAGAAGGTTAAAATTCCACAATACTTAGTTTAAGTATCTCTTCATATTGCATATCTAATTCCTATCTATTACATGGATTAAAGTGAAAGAACTTGGAGAAGCTTGTAGAAGGTAGAAAAGTGTGTTTCGAAGCGACAAAGTTTGGTCTAGCCAACCAACACAAGACTAACCCTTGAGCTTATGGAGACTCAAATAGACCTTATAGGCATGCGATAAGTGAAAAGAAATGCACTATATACTTTGGAGCATCAAGGAGAAAGAGTCGATACAAAATAGATAGGTTCGCACGTCAACTAGCTCAAAAAACTTACTATCTATGGAAGAGACAATGAACTTCAAATGCCGATAGCAACGAACATGATTACAATTAGAAAAAATACTTTTATGGGAGTGATACAAATAGGGTTGAGTGTATAGTATGCACAAAAGTATAAGGAATAGGCAAAACATGGTATAGGAATGAATCAGACACTCAACGGTGGTACCTCTTATTTTTCAAGAATACACAGAGATTGACCCCAAGACAGAAAAACTAATATTTCTCCTACTCTACAGAATCAAATGTTATGAAAATTTACATGCATAAACTAGACACTAATACCTTTCCAATGAGCCATCTTGGACTTAATTTGGAGCTCTGTAGAGAGAGCAACAACCTTTGCAAGATTATTGTTGGCGAAGAAGATGATGCAGAAAATTGAAGGGGCAAGACAATGATGGTCACAAATGTATGTATGTTGCTTCCATGTATTGTACAAGTGATTTCAAGTCTTTATATAGACTTTAGGAGTGTTCCATGACTTCTACAAGTGGATTTTGAATTCAAATGAAGGTGGGAATGGTTGTTGGAGGGAATCAATTCACTTTCCTACAATATAGGAAAAGTGAAGATATAGTTAGATCTACTTTTAGGTGATTGATTGCTTGATTGAATGCAACTCAACCACCACAAATTTATGGGATTTGGGCTATATCTTTCTAATTTTACATGTGTAAAGCTCAAAGCTTTTACAATGGTAAAATATCCATGAAAAAATCTTTTTTTTTTTAAATACAATAAGTGAGCATAAGAAAAGGAATTCTCCAACGGATATTCTTTTGATGCGATAGCCTTTGATGTAGATCAAATCCACCTCAAGCATAATGTAAGCTTGATGTTCCAACATATCCCCATATAGCTAAAGTATGCTTGAGTCTTCATTCTCTGATAGGTTGAATACCTCCCATAGCTTTGAATCTACAAAGCTTTATTCCATCAAGTGCCTTCATCATCATATCTGCTACTTGCTTTTCAGTTGGAACAAAAGAAATGTTAATCTCATTTTCCGTGAGCTTCTCCCTGATGAAGTGGTAATGCACCTCTATGTGTTTGGTTCTTGCATGGAAGATAGGGTTTTCTGCTAGATGCATGGAACTTACATTATCTCCAAATATGTGAGGTTTGGAACTCATAAGTCCCAAATTTGTATACAATTCCTTTAACCATATTGCCTCTTGAGTTGCTATGGTCAAGCCTCTATACTCTGCTTCCGTCGAGGATAAAGTAACTGTTGGTTTCTCCTTGGAACTCCATGACACTAGCTTTGAACCTGCAAATGCTAAGTAACCAGAAGTACTTCTTCTATCATCCTTAGCTCTTGCCCAATCTACATCTGAAAAGATTTTGATATCCAAATCTGAAGAGTAAGGATAGAATATACCTTCGTTGGTTGTACCTTTGAGATACTTTAGTACTCTCTTAGTTGCATCCATGTGTGGTCTTCTTGGCGAGTGCATGAACTGGCTAAGCACTCCCACACTATATGAGATGTCTACCCTTGTATGAGTAGCATATATCAAGCTACCTACCAAGTTTTGATACTCTTTAATGTCTTCAATTTTCTCAACTTCATAAAGACTAAGTTTATGATTCATCTCCAAAGGTGTACCTGCGGGTCTGGTGTTTTCCATTTTGAACTTGAGAAGTAGATCCTGAATGTATCTTCTTTGAGTCAAATACATTCCTTCATCTATGTATATCACCTGCATACGTAGGAAATATGTGAGCTCACCTAAGTCATTGATTCTGAACTCCTCTTGCATGTATCTCTTGATCCTTTGAATGCCATTTAGATCATCACGTGTCACAATAATATCATCTACATATACACATAGATAGATAACCTCATCGTGATCCCTTTTGATGAATAGAGAAGGATCTGAGTTGCTAGCTTTGAACCCTTGATCTTGAAGGTATGTAACCAACCTGTAATTCCAAGCTCTAGGAGCTTGTTTCAATCCATACAATGCTTTCTTAAGTCTGTAGACATAAGACGGATGATTAGGGTTTTCAAAACTTGGTGGTTGTGGCATGTATACTTCTTCATTTATCCAGCCATTTAGAAATGCATTTTTTACATCAAGTTGGAGGAGTTTCCAATTCCTTGCAGTAGCTACACTTATCAATGTCCTGATTGTAGTCATCTTTGCAACTGGTGAGAATGTTTCCTCATAGTCTATACCATGAGTTTGTGAGCATCCTTTGGCAACTAATCTTGCCTTGTACGTGCAAACTCATCCATCTGAATTTCTTTTAACTTTATATACCCATCTAAATTTCTTTTAACTTTATATACCCATCTGCAACCAATTATCTTTTGATTCGACGACATGGGAACCAAATCCCAAGTGTCCATCTTCTTCAATGCATCTATTTCTTCTTTCATGGCCTTTTCCCAATTAGGGTTTCCCTTTGCCTCTTGATACATTGACAATTCTTTTGAAATTGAATCTTTTTCCAAGTAGATTGAATG
The DNA here is from genome assembly GCA_020310875.1 of Ceratopteris richardii. NCBI lineage: Eukaryota > Viridiplantae > Streptophyta > Polypodiopsida > Polypodiales > Pteridaceae > Ceratopteris > Ceratopteris richardii. Next base: position 124,540,670 of record CM035433.1, on the reverse strand, counting down.
CTTTGTAACAAATATGGAATCATATCTATACCTTTCTAGTTCTTTCTTCTCTCTTGATGATCTTCTAGGTGCTTGCTTGGAGCATTCTCCAACCTCTTGCATCTTTGCTTTTCCTCTTGACTTCCATAGCTTTTAATCCTTTTTTCTTTCATCTTGGTCATCGTCTGTATCACTTCTTGGATCCTGAACTTGTCTATCATGATTGCTTTTTAATTGATGAGAATCAAAATCAAGATCATGGTAGAGCTACCTTTTTTTTATCTTCGTCATACCAAGACATGTGTTCTTCAAACACAACATCTCTACTTGTAGTGAATTGCTTGGTTGAAGGATTATAGAACCTATAACCCATTTGAGTTGAACCGTATCCAATAAACACTGCCTTTGTTGCCCTTTCATCTAGCTTACCTCTTATTTGTGATGGTACATGAACATAAGCTAAACAACCAAAAACCTTGCAATGTCCAAGACTAGGTTTTCTTCTATGCCATGCTTCATAAGAAGTCATACCTTGAAGTGATTTGGATGGTAGTCTATTGACAAGGTACACAGCAGCTGAAATAGCTTCTGCCCATAGATAATGTGGAAACTTCTTCTCTTCAAGCATTGTTCTGGCTGATCCAACCAATATCCTGTTTCTCCTCTTGGAGATTCCATTTAGTTGAGGAGAGTACCTGGTAGTCACTTCCCTTTTGATACCTTTATCCTGCAAGAACTCATCAAACTCTTTGGAGAAGTATTCTCCCCCTCCATCAGATCCGAGCTTCTTGAGTGATCTACCTGTATGATTCTCTACATGTGCTAGATACTTTTTGAAGCAATCAAACACTTCATTCTTACTCTTGATAAAGTAAAGAATAGCCCATCTACTATGGTCTTCAATAAAATGAGACTTAGTACCTTGATTCTACCAATGAAGGTTCTTAACTTGGTCCCCATACATCTATATGTACTAAGTCCAATAAGTTGTTGTGGATGTAGCTTTTGTGGTTGAATGGTTGTCTTTGTGCCTTCCCAATCTGACATGCATCACACCTATTGATCATGTGTTGCTTTGATATGTTCGGTAGTCCTAGGACACTTTGATCCCTGCATATATCCTTCAAGGTTCTTTCATTCACATGAGCAAGTCTCTTATGCCACACTTCAAGCTCACTTAGGGTTTGAGACCCAAAGTTGAATAGAGCTATGTTCCTGGTTTCTCCTACTTCAAAAGTAAAGAGCCTACCATGCTTCTCACCTTTGACTATCTTCTTGAAGCCTTGACATGGATCTTCCACAAAAGCTCCATGTTGGGTGAACCTAACCTGCAAGCCTTTTTCAACTATTTGGCCTACACTTATTAGGTTTTTAGTGATAGTGGGTACATAGAGAACCTTACTCAGAATGTTTTGTCGTGCCATTGGAAGCTTTGCCATCACCAATCTTCTCCACATTGTGCTTTGTGTCATCCTCTGTTTGCACTTCATGTCTATGCTTTGGACTTTCCAAATCAGATAAAAGAGCAATGTTGCTTGCAACATGATTCGAACATCTTGAATCTATGTAGAACAAATGATCATCTTCTTTACCTTCTTTGTGGCTTAGATTCATGAGAAGCAATGAGTCTTCATGTGGTTGATCTTCTCAATCATTGTTGTAGTCCCTTCTATTATAGCCTCTATTATTATTGTTGAAGTTGTATCCACCTCTGCCTCTATTGCTGCCATATCCACCTCTTCCACTTCCTTTTTGGGTCTTCCCATTGAACCATCAATTTTGAGTGGTGTGGTTGGTCTTATTGCATATGGCACAAGGTTGAACATTCTGACCTTTGGCTTTGTCTTGCTTTGGTCCTTTATTCTTCCCTTTCCACTTGCTCTTGCTTGCGAAGTTGGCTTTGGGAAGTCTCTTCTTCATCTTCTTCCTTCTTCTTGCCTTTTTGCTTCTTATCCTTCTTATCTGCATATAGAGTACTAGTTGAATTACCATGATAGGAGTTACCTTCCTTTGTGCTATTGTTGGCCTCTTGATTGAAGAGTTGTCCAAGAAAGATGTTGAAGTCTGGAGTCTACACATCCATGATGAGATCATAAGCCATCGTGAAGGATTGCCATTGCTTATCACTTCGAATGCTGTTGAGAATTTGCCTCATGATAGCCTCTTCTTCAATCAGCTCTCCAATGGATGCTAACTGATCCGCAACCTCCTTGACCTTGGTAACAAACTCCGTGATGGTTTGTTTATGTGTCTTCTTCATTTGGTTGAACTCGTTCCAAAGATGATTCTTTCTTGCTTTGGTACTAACAGAAAAGAAAGTCTCGAGGGCATCCCAAGTCTCTTGAGATGTCTTGCATCCTCTAATGTGTGGTAATAGAAAGTCAGAAATAGAGTTTAGTATGTATGACCTTGCTTGAGCATCCCTTGCATACCAAAGTGTGAGCTTATCTGTCTCCTCTTGTGTAGGTCCTCCTTTGGATCTTGGAATAGGCATAGCTTCATCCACTAGTACAATTCCATAAAGATTTCTACCTTGCAAATATGCCTCCATTCTGATTTGCCAAGCCATGTAGTTGTGTCAATTAAGCTTCTCGATCATTGAGGGGAAGCCATCACCCATCTTGATCTAGCTCTGATACCACTGAAAGAACTTGGAAACGCTTGTCGAAGGTAGAAAAGTGCGTTTCATTGCGACGAAATTTGTCTAGCCAACCGGCACAAGACTAGCCCTTGAGCTTATGGAAAATCAAATACACCTTATGCGATAAGTGCAAAGAAATGCACTATGTACTTTGGAGCATCAAGGAGAAAGAGTCGATACAAAACAGATAGGTTCGCACGTCGACTAGCTCAGAAAACTTACTATCTATGGAAGAGACAATGAACTTCAAATGCCCATAGTGACTAGCTTGATTAAAATTAGAAAAAATCTTTTTATGGGAGTGATACACATAGGGTTGAGTGTATAGAATGCACAAAACTATAAGGAATAGGCAAAATATGCTATAGGCATGAATCAGATACTCAACGGTGGTACCTCCTATTTTCAGGAATACACAAAGATTGACCCCGAGACAAAAAAACTGCAATTTCTCCCAATCTACTGAATCTAATGGTATGAAAATATACAAGCATAAACTAAAAACTAATACGTTTCCAATGAGCCATCTTGCACTCAATTTGGACTCTGTAGAGAGAGCAACAACCTCTACAAGATTACTGTTAGCGAAGAAGATGATGCAAAAAATTGAAGGGGCAAGACAATGATGGTCACAAGTGTATGTATATTGCTTCCATGTATTGTACAAGTGATTTCAAGTCTTTATATAGACTCTAGGAGTGTTCCACGACTTCTACAAGTGGATTTTGAATTTAAATGAAGCTGGAAATGGTTGTTGGAGGGAATCAATTCACTTTCTTACAATCTAGAAAAAGTGAAGATCTAGTTTGATCTACTTTTAGGTGATTGATTGCTTGATTGAATGCAACTCAACCACCACAAATTCGTGGGATTTGGGCTATATATTTCTACTTTCACATGTGTAAAGCTCAAAACTTTTACAATGGTAAAAGATCCATGAAAAAATATTTAAAAAAAAAATACAATAAGTGAGCATAAGAAAAAAGAATTCTCCAACGGATATTCTTTCGATGTGATAGCCTTTGATGTAGATCAAATCCACCTCAAGCATAATGTAAGCTTGATGTTCCAACATAAAGAACTGAAGTTGAGTTATCAATAGAGAATTGAAACTAAATAGAAAGCAAACAAGGGCCAAGGATAGTAAATCACAAATAGGGCTCATACTCAAGTTTCAAGTTTGGAAGATTCTACAAAAGAGTGATTGAAACTAGGTACTACAAAGATTATGCTAAATAGAAAAATGCATTTAGATAAGGTTCACTATTGATTATATAGTATCTTGAAAAGATGTACAATCTTAGTCTTTTCATATATGATTGACACATATCGATATGTATATGCATACACATACAGATATGCATACACATACAGATATGCATACACATATGCATACCCTTATGTATATGTATATGCATTTGTACATGTACTTGTACTTGTACCTATATCTATATATGTATGTGTATGATCACATGTATGTGTACATGTACGTGTATGTATATATGTGTACATGGTTTGTATGTGTGTGTATGTGTATGCACATGCATACATGTATATGTGTATGTGTATGCGTCTACATATGCATATGAGTATGTGTATGTGTATGCATATGTGTATGTGTGTGTGCATGTGTAGATGTGTATGTGTGGGAATGTGTATGTGTATGCATATTTGTATCTATATATGTGTATGTGTATGCATATTTGTATCTGTATATGTGTATGTGTTATGCATATTTGTATCTGTATATGTGTATGTGTATGCATATAAATCTAGGAATGAGTATGCATCTGGGTATGCATATGCATATTTGTATATGTATATGTGTATGTGCACGTGTACATGTATGTGTATGCATATGCATCTGGTTATGTGTAAACATCTAGGTATGCATATATGTATATGTATGTGTATGTGTGTGCATATGCATATGCATATGTGTATGCCTATGTGTATGTATATGTGTATGCCTAAGCATATGTGTATGTGTATATGCATGTGTATGTGTATTCGTATGCATATGCATATGCGCATGTGTATGCGCATGCGCATGTGCATGTGTACGTGTATGTGTATGTGTATGTGTATGTGTATGTGTATGTGTATGTGTATGTGTATGTGAATGTGTATGTGTATGTGTATGTGTATGTGTATGTGTATATGTATGTGTATGTGTATGTGTATGTGTATGTGTATGTGTATGAGTATGTGTATGTGTATGTGTATGTGTATGTGTTACATGTACATGTACATATACAAGTACTTATACACATACACATACACATACATGTAGAGATCCACATACATATACATGTACATGTATGCATACATGTGTGGAGAAATTTCACTCCAATATGCACAATGGAAGTTATTGAACCTCTTCTAAACATTGTCTTGTTAGGCATATACTTACTAAAACCTGATTAAGTCACAATTGTTGGTGCAAGTCACAAGCCTACACATTTGGCTTGATGGATACATTGAAGTCTATACACATATGGAGAAGCATAGGAACTATTGCTAGTGGTTAATTACCACTTTACTTCTTTGTAAAATTCAGATTTGACTTGGAACCTTTGTAAACACCTACCAAAGGGATTCGTGGAAAAAGATAGATTTGATTGATGGAATATCTCCTAGGATATAGGAGCTTGATCATAGGGAACCAAAAGTTTGAATTTGAATTCAAATTTTACTCAATCATTATAAAAGAGATCATCAAAAAGTCGCGGTTAAGACTCATCATTCTCGAGCTCATTACTATCAATTCTGAGTGTGTGTGTGAGGCCTACACCCTAGCCCACACCTATCTACACCATTTCGAAATAATCTTCATGCCAATGGTATTGTATACAAGTGTTCATTAATACATACATCTTCATTGTTCATTTCTGAGTTCTCTATCATAGTACTTGAAAGTTTGTCAACTTGTGGAGAGCATATCTCAGTCATTTCTTCACCAAATTCAAAGATCTAAAGCTTGTTGGATTTAGCTTCAAGTTGTCTACATGCTATCAAAATGTGAAGAGATTCTATTCAGCCATTTCAGAGAAAAGTGCATCGAGGTGATCATTGGTCATTGTCTACTATAATCCTAAAAAATCGGGGGTAAAGGTTTACTTGCTAAATTGATTTCTCTTAGCATAGTTTATGTTTTTACATCATTCAACTTGGAATAGTTAGCTTGCTAAGCTAATTAGATAAACCTAAAAGGAATTTTTCCAATTCCTACTGTGTTGGTCATATTGAGCAAAAGATCCAGTAGGTGTCAAGACAAAAAATAGAAGGTTTTCTTGAGATCTTCAATTTCAAAGTCATTTGTTTTGATTCAAACTTTACACACATCATTTCCAAAGTACATAGGTCATATTATGGTGTCATTGGAAAGCTAAAGAGGTCCACTTATCAACTCTGAAGCAAGAAAGGGCTGGTACAAAGCAGGATTTGGCAGTACCTACTCAATGTCTTGGAGTGTCCATCCATCTTTCCCAACAGTGGTATCAGAGCAAACTAAGGTAAAATGGGAGATGATTTTCCTTCATTCATTGATAAATTAGACAAGAACAACTATCAGGCATGGTCTCTAAGGATGAAGACATACCTACAAGGAAGGAGTCTCTATGGATACATCTCCGGAGATGAGGAATTGCCCTCATTCAAAACAAGAGGATTGCCAATAAAGGAAGAACATGAAAAGCTCAACACATGGTGTGCTAAGGATGCATTAGCAAGGTCTTATTTACTCAACTCCATCTCTGATTTTCTTTTGCCACACATTAGGAACTGTAAGACATCCCAAGAGACTTGGGAAACCTTGTCATCTTATTTCTTTTCCAACACAAGGGCTAGAAAAAATCAGTTGTGGATTGAATTTTCCACATTAAGGAAGCAACCTAAGCAAGCTGTTTCAGAATTTGTGACCAAGATCAAAGATGTAGTAGATCAGTTAGCAAGCATAGGAGAAGAGATTGAAGAAGAGCAGATTGTAAGGCAAGTGATCAATGGGATCAAAGCTGATGACAAATGGGAAAGCTTCACCACTGCCATGGACCTTTACATGGATATGCAGATTCCAGACCTTACCACTCTTATAGGACAATTATTCACTCATGAAGCCAAGCTCAACAAGAATGGAGATACATCCAAAGGTAATAGCTCTTCTGCCCTATACATTGATAAAGGTAAAGCTAAAGATAAAGGCAAGAACAAGAAAGGAAAAGATGAAGGCTCTACCTCCCAAGATAACTATGCAGGGAGAGGTAGATCATCAAGAGGAAGGGGCAGAGGAGGTAAGCAAGGTAGGGGGAGATCCTATAACTCCTCACCATGCAACATTTGTGGTTTATCAAATCATACTACAGATGAGTGTTTCAAGAATTACAAGAATCAGAGAGGAAGAGGATTTTCAAAGAGGTGGATATTCACAATCAAGAGGTAGATTCAACCATCACCAAGGCTACAACAACAACTACAACAACAATTACAACAACAATTACAATGGCAACTACCAAGGAGGATTCAAATCCAGAAAGGACTACAACAACTATACAGAAGAGCAAGATGATTCTCTTCTGATCATGAACATGACTTCAAAACCAGGTACAAATGATAACCACCTATTCTACATTGACTCAAGATGCTCAAATCATGTGGCTGGCAATGTGGCACTACTCTATGATCTTGAGGAACCAAAAGGTAAACATCAAGTACAAACAGGTGATGATACCAAGCACTCAGTAGTTAAAGTTGGAAATGTTAAGACTTGTGATGGAAATCAGAACTTGTTGAGTAGGGTACTCTATGTACCAACCATTACCAAAAATCTGATGAGTGTTGGACAGATTGTGGAGAAAGGTTTGCAGGTTAGATTCAACCAATTTGGAGCATCTGTGGACGATCCTAAGCAAGGGTTCAAGAGGATTGCTAAAGGAGAAAAATTAGGTAGACTTTTCACTTTTGAGCTAGAAGACACAAAGAATATTGCACTATACAGTTATAAAGATCAAACACTTTCACAGCTTGAGATTTGGCACAAAAGATTAGGGCATGTAGGAGAAAGAACCTTGAAGCAGATATGCAGGGATCAATGTGTTATTGGATTACCCAATGTTTCCAAACAACACATGATATATAAATGTAGTGCTTGTCAATTTGGGAAGTCTCACAGGCTACCCTTCTCAAGGAAAGGCTACATGCATGAGGACTACCTAGAACTTGTACACACAGATGTATGGGGACCAAGCAAAGACCCTCAATCTCAGGATCAAGGTACTATGTATCTTTTATTGATGATTATAGCAGGTGGACTATATTGTACTTCATGAAGCACAAGGATGAAGTGTTTAATTGCTTTAAAAAATATCTTGCACTTGTTGAGAATCAGACAGGAAAGAATTTGAAGAGACTAAGGTCAGATGGAGGAGGTGAGTACTTCTCCAATGAGTTTGAAGACTTCTTGCAGGACAGAGGCATCAAAAGAGAAACCACCACAAGGTATACTCCTGAACAGAATGGGGTAGCTCAGAGAAGAAATAGGTTGATTGTTGAAACAGCTAGGTCTATGTTGAATGAAAAAAAGTTACCTAACTATCTATGGGCAGAGAGTGTTTCTACTGCCACTTACCTTATAAACAGGTTACCATCTAAATCCCTTGATGGGATGACATCCTATGAAGCATGGCATGGGAAAAGACCCTCACTTGACCATTGGAGGATATTTGGATGTGTAGCATATGTACACATTCCTTCGCAGATAAGAGGTAAGCTAGACCCTAAGGCTGAGAAGTGCATCTTCATTGGATATGAGCCAAATAAAAAAGGGTGCAGGTTTTACAACCCTTCCAATAAGGGATTCATGGTTAGTAGAGATGTTGTCTTTGATGAAAATGATTCTTGGTATGAGAATGAATGCAGGAAGTCTAAACTACCCTATGACTTGGAGGAGGAGTTTCCAAGTCTTGCTAAGGAGGAACCTACTCAGAATGAAGACTCAAATTCAGATGATGAAGACATTATTAACCTTGAAGAGTTCAAGGCATGGAAGTCCAAAGGCAAAGTCAAAATGAAGAAGCTTGAAGACATACCTGAATCTTCAAATCAGTCAATCAGAAGATCACAAAGGGAGAGCAAAAAACCTATTAGATATGGGTATGATACATCTCTTGTTACTAAACACTTTGTTTATCTTGCCAAAGATTTTTCAATTGAAGAACCAAGATCATATGAAGAAGCCATAACCAAGATAGAATGGAAAGAAGCTATGGATGAGGAGATTGAAGCACTCAAGGAAAGTGACACATGGGAGCTAGTACCAAAGAAGGACTCCATGAAGGTAATAGGATCCAGATGGATCTATAAACTCAAAAGAAATTCTGATGGGTCAATTAACAGGTACAAAGCCAGATTGGTAGCCAAGGGTTTTGCACAAACCCAAGGCATTGACTATGAAGAGACATTCTCTCCTGTGGCCAAGATGCCAACTATAAGAGTATTGGTGAGTATAGCTGCATCAAAAAATTGGAACATCTACCAATTTGATGTCAAAAATGCTTTCTTAAATGGATGGATTTCAGAGGAGGTATATATGTCACAACCTCCTGGCTATGAGGATCCAACTAAGGTATCATATGTGTGCAAATTGAATAAAGCTTTATATGGATTAAAACAGGCACCTAGGGCATGGAATCAAAGGTTGACCACTTACCTTCAAGACCAAGGTTTTGTCATGAGCAAGGTAGACACTTCTCTATTCATCAAGAGAAGTAATTCAGAGGTAATATACCTATGTGTTTATGTTGATGACATCATACTTACAGGTAATGATGTTAATTGAATCAGACAAATCAAGAGCCAGATGATGAAGGAGTTTAAGATCAATGATCTAGATCTACTAAAGTATTTTCTTGGGCTTGAGTTAGTCTATAGTAACTCTGGAATATACATTACTCAGAAAAAATACATACAGGATATGTTGAAGAAGTTTCATTTGCAGGATGCCAAAGTTGCAAGTACTCCAATGAAGGTTAACTTAAAACTAAGTGCCCATGAAGGTGATGAAATTGATGATGTTACATGATATCAAAGCATGGTGGGTAGGTTGAACTATGCCACCTTAACAAGGATAGACATTGCATATGGAGTTAGTGTGCTAAGTCAGTTTATGCACAAGCCTAGAATACCTCACATGGAGGCAGCCAAGAGAATCTTGAAGTATCTCAAGGGTACACAAAATCATGGTTTGTATTTCCCTTACACCTTAGATATTGATATCAAGATCTATTCAGATGCAGATTGGTTAGGATGCAAGGATGATAGGAGGAGCACTTCAGGATACATTTCATTTGCAGGTGATAAACCAATTTCATGGTCTTCAAAGAAGCAACCTACTGTTGCTTTGTCTTCTACAGAGGCAGAGTATAGAGGATTGGCTAATGCCACACAAGAAGCCATATGGATAAAGCTATTGTATACAGAATTGGGTTTATATACTAGGTCACCAATAATCTTTGGAGACAATACAAGCTCACTTCACCTTATAGCTAATCCTATCTATCATGCTAGGACCAAACATATAGAGGTCCATTACCATTATGTGAGAGAGAACTTATTAAACAAGGACATTCAACTAACCTATGTATCAACCAACATGCAGTGTGCAGATTTGTTGACTATAGCTTTGGATGGAACCAAACTTTGCAGGTTCAAAGCAATGATTGGATTGCAGGATATACATGAAGATTGAAGATGAAGACCAAGCCAAAATGTTTGGCTTGAGTGGGAGCTGTTGGTGCAAGTCACAAGCCTACACATTTGGCTTGATGGATACATTGAAGTCTATACACATATGGAGAAGCATAGGAACTATTGCTAGTGGTTAATTACCACTTTACTTCTTTGTAAAATTCACATTTGACTTGGAATCTTTGTAATTACCTACCAAAAGGGATTTGTGGAAAAAGATAGATTTGATTGATGGAATATCTCCTAGGATATAGGAGCTTGATCATAGGGAGCCAAAAGTTTGAATTTGAATTCAAATTTTACTCAATCATTATAAAAGAGATCATCAAAAAGTTGTGGTTAAGACTCATCATTCCTAAGCTCATTATTGTCAATTCTGAGTGTGTGTGAGGCCTACACCCTAGCCCACACCTATCTACACCATTTGGCAATAATCTTCATGCCAATGGTATTGTATACAAGTGTTCATTAATACATACATCTTCATTAATCATCTCTGAGTTCTCTATCATAGTACTTGAAAGTCTTTCAACTTGTGGAGAGCATATCTCATTCATTTCTTCACCAAATTCAAAGATCTAAAGCTTTTTGGATTCAGCTCAAAGTTTTCTACATGCTATCAAAATGTGAAGAGATTCTATTTAGCCATTTTAGAGAAAAGCACGTCGAGGTGATCACTGGTCATTGTCTACTATAGTCCTAAAAAATCGGGGGTAAAGATTTACTTGTTAAATTGATTTCTCTTAGCATAGTTTATCTTTTTACATAATTCCACTTGGAATAGTTAGCTTGCTAAGCTAAGTAGATAACCCTAAAAGGAATTTTTCCAATTCCTATTGTGCTAGTCATACTGAGTAAAAGATCCAACAGGTGTCAAGACAAAAATCTGTTCCTTTGGGGCTTGAGACATTTGACTTCACCACTTTGTATACAAATTTAGATTTGAATGATTTGAAACATAGGATTTCTTCTTTATTAAGGAAAGTTTTCTCTTTTAAATTCACCAAAGATAGATGTAAGTATCTTTTGGTAGAAAAGTTTGCATTGCATTTTAATTAATCATGGTTGAAGTCCAATCCATAAATAGATAGTAGAAAGAAATGTTACATTAGAATCATCAATGAAAATAAAATTCTTGTTTGGTTAGATTTTCTTCTAGAAAACATGTATATTTGAGTTGGTGATGCTTTATTCAAACAATATATTCAAATTCCTATGGGGACGAATTGCGTTGTCTTTCTTGCTAAGTTTTGTCTTTTTACGTATGAATTTATGTAAAGACTTGTTTTAGCTAATATTTGTCCTATAATTATACACAAACTTATGAAGAGAGATGGTGGATGCAATCCGAAGATGAGTTGGTGTTACTACAACTGGCTTCGCACCAACCAATGGAGACTTCAGAGTTGATTAGTATACCCTTTGAGCTTTCTAAATCCACCAAAATATCAGCCAAGTACTTTGGAACACGTATCTCAAAAGTTTAGTCAAGACAGACTAGTTGTGAAATGACTAGCTCCCAAAACTTGCTATTTTTGAACATACACCTGCTAGAAAAACTGAACAGTGCTCTCAACCTCGTAGGAATTAGAAAACTTCCTTTTGCATATAGCAAACAGACTTAGCAAGCTTTCTATTCCAAGTTAAAACACTTCAAATGATCAACTGAAGACCGAGAAAAACTTTTAACAAAATTTGGAACATGCCCGCCATTCTCGGGGCGCTGCAGAGATAGACCAATGAGTAGTAAAATGGAGATTTCTCCCAACCTAAAAATCCAATGACCATGAAAAATTATATCAGAAACTAGACTTTGAGAGCTATCCAATGCACATTAAAACATGGAAAATGGATGAGTATAGCTCGAGTTATGAGCTTCTGAAGTTACTGCATAAGTGAGTATAACAGAGAACAAAACAGAGAAGTAGAGAATGATGAATGTATAAATTCACATATGATTACAACCACATTGGCAATGAATATTTGCACAACGGGAGTAGAATGATAGAGCTATGGAGTAAGCTCTTAAATCTCTACAAAATGACATGAAATGGTCACGTATAAGGCTTGCTATTCGCCTCTTCCTTCTTGCTCTTTTTATAGCTATTCTTGGATGGAGTTTTGAATTCGAATTCGAATGGCTCCACCTAAAAGTGATCCCCAAAGTTAGGAATTATTCCCTCAGTTCATTAATTCATGGTTTTAGGTAGTTATAACCATGAGTTTGCTTTCTACATCATGGATGAGGTAAGCCATTCTTTTCCTTTTTCTTTTTCACAATTACAAGAGATAAAATGTACTCTTTTACAAGACGTGTTCACACGACTACACATGTGCCTTACAAATAATCATAATATCAACAATCCGCATATGAGTAGACCTTTAGCTCAATATTTGAAGTAAATGAATAAAACAATCCTTCATTCATGGTCCCCTTTAGGTACTTGAGGACTCTCTTGGCTGCTTCCATATGTGGTCTTCTTGGCTTATGCATAAATTGAATCAATATGCTAACACTATAGCATATATCCACCCTTGTGAGTGTTGCGTTGATAGCTTGTGATGTCTTCAATTGACTCTCCTTCATAAGCACTAAGCTTATGATTTTGCTCCATAGGTGTACCTACACACTTGGTGTTTTCCATCTTGAACTTCATGAGCATGTCATGCACATACTTCCAACCAAGCTTTGATAGCTTGTGATGTCTTCAATTGGCTCTCCTTCATAAGCACTAAGTTTATGATTTTGCTCCATAGGTGTACCTGCACACTTGGTGTTTTCCATCTTGAACTTCATGAGCATGTCATGCACATACTTCCTTTGTGTGATGTATATACCTGAACCTATGTAGATTAACTCCAATCCAAGAAAATAAGTGAGTGGTCCGAGGTCACTTATTTTGAACTCCTCCTTCATTTGAGTCTTTACCTATTTGATTCCTTCAAGTTCATTGCCTATGATAATTATATCATCAACATACACACATAGATAGATCACTTTAGATCCATTCCTCTTTATGAACAAAGAGGTATCCGCCTTGCTAGCTTTGAATCCTTGGTCTTGCAAATAAGTCACCAATCTGAAATTTCAAGCTCTTGGAGCTTGCTTCAATCCATACAAGGCTTTCTTTAATTTGCATACATAGTTAGGATGATGTGCATCCTCATATCCAGGAGGTTGTGCCATATACACTTCCTCAGAAATCCATCCATTCAAGAAAGCATTCTTTACATCAAGTTGATAGAGCTTCCAATTTCTAGATGCAGCAAGACTATGAGAACCCTAATTGTAGGCATTTTTGCAACAGGAGAGAAAGTCTCCTCATAATCAATACCATGGGTTTGAGCAAACCCTTTAGCAACTAACCTTGCTTTGTGTCTATTTATACTTCCATCTAGATTCCTCTTGATTTTGTATATCCATCGAGATCCAATTACCTTCATAGATGTCTTGTTAGGTACAAGCTCCCAAGTGTCATTCTCCTTCAAGGCTTCCATTTCTTCATCCATTGCATCTCTCCAAGCTTTCTTGCTTTGTACTTCTTTGAATGTTGGTTCTTCATTGGTTGAATACTTTGCAATGTAGATTGAGTGCTTGGTGACCAAAGAAGTATCATAACCATACCTCTCTGGTTTCTTCTTCTCCCTTGAAGACCTTCTAAGTGGTTGATGTGAGCTCTCGGGTCCATATGTAGCATCCTGCATCTTTGCTTTACCTTTGTTCTTCCATAGCTTTAGTGTTTCCAAGTCTTCTAGGTCAATCTCCGAATCACTTTCTTCCATTTGCTTTGGCTCCTTTGGTTGAAGTGATGGAAAATCTTCATCCAAGTCATAAGGCAGCTTCACTTTCTTGTCATCATCAAACCATGATTTGTTCTCATTAAGAATTACATCTCTACTCAGAGAAAATCCTTTTATTAGTTGGATTGTACAATCTATATCCTTTTTGGTTTTGGTCATAACCAATGAATATGCACTTCTCTGCTTTGGGATCCGATTTCCCTCTTACTTGAGAAGGAATGTGAGCATAGGCTAAGCATCCAAAAAATTTACAATGCTCTAGACTAGGTCTTCTTCCATTCCACACTTCATATGGAGTAGTTCCATCTAGTGACTTAGATGGAAGTCTATTTATGAGATATGTGGTTGTAGACACAGCCTCTGCCCATAGGTAGTTTGGCAATCCCTTTTCATTGAGCATGGACCTTGCACCTTCAACTATAGCTCTATTTCCTCTCTCTGCTACACCATTGAGTTCGGGTGTATACCTTGTAGTGACTTCCCTTTTAATGCCTCTTTCATGCAAGAAGGCATCAAATTCAAAAGAGAACTATTCTCCTCCACCATCTAATCTGAGTCGTTTCAAAGTCCTACCTGTTTGGTTTTCAACAAGAGCAACGTACTTCTTAAAGCAATTAAAAACTTCATCCTTGTGCTTCACGAAAAATAAAATGGTCCACCTGCTACAATCATCTACGAAAGACACATAATATCTTGAGCCTGATATAGATGGCTCCTTACTTGGACCCCACACATCTATGTGCACTAGATCCAAAGGATTTTGATACACACATCCCTTCTTATTGAAAGGTTGTCTATGAGCCTTGCCGAGTTGGTAAGCTTCACACTTATAAATCATGTGTTGCCTTGTGATATTAGGCAAACCAAGTACACTTTGGTCCCTGCAAATTTGTTTAAGTGTCCTCTCATCAATGTGAGCAAGCCTTTTGTGCCATATCTCCAACTCTGTGAGAGTTTGAGATCCATAGCTAAACAAAGCTATGTTCTTTGTATCTTCCACTTCAAAAGTGAAAAGCCTTCATGTCTTTTCTCCTTTGGCAATCCTTGCCTTGGGTCTTCAACATATGCTCCAAATCTGTTGAATCTTGGTAATTGTAGGGACATACAAGACTTTGCTTAAGAGGTTCATATTCCCATCTAATGTCTTAACATTACCTATCTTCTCCACTGAGTGATTTGTGTCATCTCCTGTCTGCACTTCATGCTTGTTATGAGGATTTTCCACCTCTACCTCTTCCTCTAGCTCTTCCTCTACCTGCAAAGTTTGCTTGGAAAGAGCTACCTTCATCTTCATTCTTCCTATTCTTTGACTTGTCCTTGACCTTAGCTTTATCAGAATATAAGGCAGAAGTTTGATTACCTCTTGAGGACTCACCAACTTTGCTAATATTTGCTTCATGAGTGAAGAGTTGGCCCATGAGTGTGTTGAGGTCGGGTACATGCATATCCATGTACAAATCCATGGCTGTTGTGAATGACTCCCACTTGTCATCTGCTTTGATTCCATTTATGATTTTTCTAATGATTTTCTCCTCTTCAATTACCTCTTCAATGCTTCCAAGTTGGTCAGAAATATCCTTCATCTTTGTGACATAATCAGTCACACTTTGCTTCGGGCTTTTCGTCATTGTTGTGAACTCCATCCACAATTGGTTCTTCCTTGCTCGAGTGTTGGAGGAGAAGAAAGAAGCAAGTGCATTCCAGGTCTCTCTTGATGTCTTGCATCCCTTGACATGAGGTAAAAGAAAATCGGAGATTGAGTTTAGAATATAGGACCTTGCAAGTGCATCCTTTGAACACCAATTTGAAAGTCTTTCCACTTCTTCATGTGATGGTTGCCCTTTGTTCCTCATGGTTAGCATTGCTTCATCTTTGGATATGAATCCATATAGATTCCTCCCTTGAAGGTAAGCCTCCATCCTTAGAGACCATGATGGGTAGTTGTTTCCATCCAATTTGTCAATTGTTGATGGAAATCCATCTCCCATGTTGCTTGACTATGCTCTGATACCATTGTGAAGTGAGATGGTGGATGCAATTTGAAGATGAGTTGGTGTTGCTACAACCGGCTTCACACAAGCCAACTGAGACTTCAGAGTTGATTAGTAGATCCTTTGAGCTTGCTAAATCCACCAAAATATCATCCAAGTACTTTGGAACATGTATCTCAAAAGTTTAAGTCAAGACAGACTAGTTGCGAAATGACTAGCTCCCAAAACTTGTTATTTTTGAACATACACCTGCTAGAAAAATTGAATAGTGCTCTCAACCTGGTAGGCATTAGAAAAATTCCTTTTGTACATAGCAAATCGACTTAGAAATCTTGCTATTCCAAGTTAAAACACTTCAAATAATCAAATGAGGACTGAGAAAAACTTTTAACAAAATCTGGAACATGCCCGCCATTCTCGGTGCTCTGTAGAGATAGACCAGTGAGCAGTAAAATAGAGATTTTCCCAGCCTACAAATGCAATGAGCATGAAAATTTATATCAGAAACTAGACTTTGAGAGCTATCCAACGCACATTAAAACATGGAAAATGGATGAGTATAACTCGAGTTATGAGCTTCTGAAGTTTCTGCTCTGAGTGAGTATACTAGAGAACAAAACAGAGAAGTAGAGAATGATGAATGTATAAATTCACATATGATTACAACCACATTGGCAATGAATATTTGCACAATGGGAGTAGAATGATAGAGCTATGGAGTAAGCTCTTCAATCTCTACAAAATGACATGAAGTGGTCATGTACAAGGCTTGCTATTTGCCTCTTCCTTCTTGCTCTTTTTATAGCTATTCTTGGAGGGAGTTTTGAATTCGAATTCGAATGGCTCCACCTAAAAGTGATCCCCAAAGTTAGGAATTATCCCCTCAGCTCATTAATTCATGGTTTTAGGTAGTAAGAGCCACGAGTTTTCTTTCTACATCATGGATGAGGTAAGCCATTCTTTTCCTATTTCTTTTTCACAATTACAAGAGATAAAATGTACTCTTTTACAAGAGGTGTTCACATGACTACACATGTGACTTACAAATGATCATAATATCAAGCATATAAAGCAGGTAGGCTTGGGTAAAATGCACCAACAAAACTTTCTAATATTAGACCACTTTGTAGATTATCTATTTGTTCTTGATTTTAAGTCTTGTCAAGATTTTATGTATTTAAACAATGATGGTTTTCATGGTGGTATTTATCCCAAAGATTATTGTGATCTGAATTGTACTTCACATGATGATTCTTGTGCTTTTCTAGATCTAAAAACAGTTCGATCTCCTTTTGGTTTAGAAGTGGACATCTACGATAACCAGAATTTGATAGCATTAACATGATATGAATGCTTTATTTTCATTCAGATATTTATCATTTAACAAATTATGGTGTTGTTTGTTCTCAATTATAGATTTTCTTCTCTATGTTCAAGCTTTTCTTCATTTGTAGTTCAGTAATATCAACTAATCTCTTTGCTTTTTCAAAAAGGGTATTCATTCAAGAAAATTTTTAAAGAAGGTAAGGACTTTCCTACTTCGTAACAAGTTCATTTATGGTTCTTCTTTTCATGTGTTCAAATTAATCATTAGTAAATTCAATAGAAAAGGGGAACTTTCTAATGGTTGATGATAAGGTATTTGGGGGGGAGGTTTCTATCGCTCTTTATTTATAGTTTTATTTTAGTCTTTTGTTTTTTGAATTATTATTATTATTACTATTATGATTTTTATTTTTATTTTTATCAATATTATAGCTATTTCTTAATTTTTAATTTTTTAGTTTTTTATTTTTAATTTTCAATTATATATATTAATATATATATTCTTTAATTTTATAATTCTTATTTTCTTTTTCTTTTTATTTATTTTTATTTCTTTATATGTATTGGAAATTTACAAATTCTTATTATTATCACTATTATATATATATACATATTTTCCCTTCAATTTTTTTATTTGATATTTATTATTATTATTTCATCTTTTTATTTTTTTATTTACTATTATTATTATTATTATTATTATTATTATTATTATTATTATTATTATTCATTCTTTGTGCAAGACTTTATCATGGCTAAGTTTTCCCTTCACTTCCAAAAGTGATGGAAACTCAACTCATTGACTTTGTTAGATGACTTTATTTAGAAAGACTCTTTATTAAAGTCTGGACCTACTCTAGGACATTCATGACCTAAGTAGGGATGTCATAGCTATTTGTCCAAGCTATGCATGATAAAATTTAATTATGATACTTCTTGTTTTGGACAAACATAGAAGTTGGAGATGCACCTTTTGTTTTGTTTTTGTTTTTGCTTAAAAATTTCACTTTACAATATTTATATTTGTGTAATTATTATTATTACTATTATTTTTATTTATTGTTTTATACATTTTTTATTTTTTCATTTACTTATATTTTTTATTTTAAATATTTATTATTATTTTCTAATGTCGTTTATTTTGTATTGGTTTTCTTTTTTGTTTGTATTTTTCATGTCTTATATTGATCTTATTTTTTGTGTAGTCTCTTGCTTTTTTGTTTTCTTATGTGTATGTGTTTGTGTTCTCTATCTTGGGTTTGTAAGTTTAGATTATATACACACACATACACACACACACACACACATACATATATATATATATATATATATATATATATATATATATATATATATATATATATATATATATATATATATATATATATATATATATATATATATATATATATATATATATATATATATATATATATATATACGTGTTAAAATGGTAATTGCTTAAATATAGATGAACGTCCATATGTCAAAGTTGTTGTAGAATAGTAATGGCAGAGTGAAGGACTCTTAAGAGGTGGAATTTCTGCCAATTCTTCATTTTCAAAACGAAACATTATGTGCTACTAGGAGAACAATTTTCTATTGTATGTGACATGGATAAAGAGAAATGATATCTTTAGATGGATTTTATTAGGATAATGGGAAGGTTTTTATGTTTCTACATTTGGAGACTCAAAGTAATTTCCTAATCAAGGTAGCAAGTTATGAGAGTGGCATTAAGGAAATGGCATGTATAGAATTCCATAGCAAAAAGATATAATCCAAAGAAAAGTGTAATATGCTACAATGCCTTAGTACTTATGCAAACCTACATTACAAAAAAACAAACTAGGCTTAAGGAAGGGATGGTCTACTCCACCCTCTTAGTACATATGCACTTATACAAAAACAAAAAAGGTACTCATATATGGTAGGGAGGAATATGTTCTATGTTATTAGTACCAAGGAATAATTTACACAATGAAAATGAAAGAGAAGTATCAAAGGATCCAAAATAAATTTGAACCCCTAAGGAATTTCAATGGTAACATAAACTTGGATAGATGTGAAGAAAATAATAGAAGATAACAAGCGAGGTAGAGTATGGATGGTATAAAAAACATAATATGAACTCAAATCAAGGATGGGTCTTTATCAAAATAATGCATGTGTACAAAAGAGGGATATACCTAAAAAAAGATTATTTGTACCTCTCTTATATCTATGGATATAGTGAAAGTCTACTCCTCTTGAACAAATATAAGTTCCTCTATAATCTACTCAACATCTACCAACTTGAAAGTCTCCTTCTCGTTGGAGGAAAACCAAAGGTTCTTATTATAGGACATTATATCCCAAAGGTTCTTGTTGTTGATATATTTAGGTATCGATGTGTGTGAACACACTAGGACCGCCGGGGCACTTCTTTCCCTCTTTAAGAGGTTTTTTCCCCCAGCTTGTATATGCGCCTATAACCCCAACGGGTTACTTATCTTTGTACATTCTAGTGGTAATACATTGAGTATTGTGTGTTGTGCTCCAAGCTTCTTTTTATTCGTTGTGCTATTTGCATGCTTCCACAGACCTCAAACTCCAACAATTGGTATCAGAGTAGGTCGTTGCTTCATCTAGGGTGTCGTTGGTCACAATCTTAGAATCACACAAAATTTGGTGAGCATACTCAAGGTGATTAGGAGATCAAAACATCTTCGTTGTATGGTTTTGAAAGCATGATATGAGCTCGTATCGGCCTCCAAGTTCACTATCGTGATACTTGTGCAGACAATTTTATCTTTTTTTGCCAAAGATATATATAGGTTTTGGTTCGCTAGCATAAGCGCTTCCTCGAACTCTGCTATGCGTTTAACAGAACTCGATAGGGTAGTTCTGCTTAACTTTTTGAGATACAATAATTTTTTTGCATCAAGGTATTTTAGTCAGTGGCCATGGTTGAAAGCAGTGATGTATTTTGTATATCGGCTATTGAGGCTTATATGATGCGTCATGTATTGGTTGCAAAAGGACTGTGGAATATTGTGCAGGGTGTTGAAAAACATCCTATTACACCTACAAACATAATTACTGAAGGTGATGTAGACGGTGTTGAAGATGGTGATATTCTTCATGTTCCTGTTCGTATTGCCGTTCTACTGCACCTACTGCTCCTACTGTTGAGCAAATTTGTTCACTCTTGCAGAACAATTAAGGATGTTTGGGATACCCTTACCACTTTATACCATGCAAGGAATAAGGCTCGTGTTGCTTACCTCCCAAAACAGTTGGAGAGTGAGCACATGAATGAAGGAGATTCCATGGACAGTTTTCTCAGAAAGATCAAAGATATTAAGAAATAATTGATTTCTACTGATAAAGTCTTGCAATCCAAATGCCTTAACATTTGAGGAGTTAGTCGCCGTTCTGTTGCAAGAAGATTAGTCTAAGCAGAACATGTCCATTATGCGTGTTGCAGATCAAGCTTTCCTGGCTTGTCAAAAGGGCAAAGGTAAATGGAGTTCTTCTACTAGTAAGCAAAAATCTACTAATTTTGCACAATTAAAGAAGGATTATAGAGATGAGAAGAAAATAGAAAAGCAAAAATTGTTTTGCAAATACTGTAAAGCAAACGATCATTTCATAAAGAGCGGTCCAAAACTAGTTGCTAAAGAGGCAAGGAAGAAAGAGGCTGGAATGGTTGTTGTAGAGGCCTCTACACCCAAAACAAAGTCTGTTAATCTTATGTAGAATGAAGAATGGGCATTTACCACTGTGTGTAGTTAAGACCCATCTTCTCATGAACAATGTGTGTTTGTAGTAGACTCATATGTTTGGTACTTTGATAGTGGGGCAACCAAACATATTACCTTGTAGCACAGTTTCTTCACTTCACTCGAGTCTGCCTCTATAAGGAATACTATCACATGCACCAACAACTCCTCTTATCCTATCATGGGAGTTGGTAAGATTATTTTGACTATTGCTGATGGTAGTTCTTATACATTGTTGGATGCTTTATTTGTGCTAGGAATCAAGAAGAATCTTCTATTAGTTTCAGCTTTAGCCAAGATTGTCTTGGTTCTGAAATAGACTTTTTACTTTCGAATGCAAAAATGGATGATCTTGGATTCCATAATGAAAAAACAATGCATATATGAAATTGTACTTTTGTAGAAATCGGATAGGCATAAGGTAGGGAATATATAAGCCTTTGAGAAATATCTTGAACACTTTTAAAGTAGTGTGGGGAAATTTATAGATCTAAATATTCTATAATGTACGTAGCATTATCCATTAACATCCGTTTTCTATTGTATCCTTCCCATCTAGAGGACATAAATTGTTCTCATTACAAAGGGTTCCATATTTGGATTTATGCAGCATAACAATTTTTCCCAGATTCATACAATAATACATATATTAACAAAAGGTTGAATTGCCAAATATACCATTATGAGGTGCTAATCACAATAAAAAATTCAATAGTCATGCACATGATCACCAAGATGACTTGAATCATTGATCATTGCCTTGACCAAATGATCAAGAGTAAAAGGAAAAGCTTTATAGCCCCTTTTGAATTAAAGCAACAAAAAAAAAACGACTTATAGTTTTTTTGAGGGTGTGCATTTTGTGAGAGAAAAATATAAAATAAGTAAAAAACTAAAATCTGGAAAAAGAAAACTTAAAATGTTGCATGAAATGACATCCTTCTTATTAGTCTTGATGGTGGATGGGGTAAGGGTGTAGCGCATGTGTTGGCAGTAGTCAAGGAACCGAAGGAGTTGCAAGACAAGGAAGCCTACGAAGGGAGTCAGAACGAAGAGAAAGCACAGGCAGACACAGTAGTCAAAGAAGATCTCGCAAGTAGGCCATTTCAATTTTTCAGGCATTAAAGAGTGGGCACACAAGAAGAAGGAGCAAGTAGGGAGCTCCAGGGAATGTATGTCAAAATGCTAGAAGAAATCCCTACAAAAATAGTGATTTTCATCACTAACAATCATTGTAAATACCATTTCTTATTTTTGTAGCTCCATTTTGTGCAAGCCAAGGAGTCCTTGAGCTTGAGGAGCTTTAGAAGTATCTACCTATCAGTTTTCATATTTTTTAGACTTCGTTTGAACCTCCAAATAGGGTAGAGAACCTAATTTTTAACTAGGCCGGACACTAGGTCTGGACAAGGCCAACACCTAGTCAAAAACTATAAATAGAGCTAGAGAGCTCATTTTTGGGGTTAGCTTGTAATTGATTTGAACTTGTAAGAGCTTTTTGAAAGTAATCTAAGAACTCCATTGCTTCTCAATCTTTGTCTTACCTTGTGTGTGCGTGTGTGTGTGTGTGTGTGTATGTGTGTGCATGTTAGTGTGCTTCTCACTCACGCACTTGTGCCTTCACTTGCTTGAGGTCTTCATACCATCCTCACGTCTTCCCGGATTGACATTAAAGGAGGTGCTACTCATCACTGAACTACACCAAATTTTGGCGCCGTTGCTGGGGATCGAGCTTTGAAGACGAGCGTGTGATGGTAAGACGTAGAGTTGACGCGTTGGAGTTATAGGTATTTTCTTCACTTTTATCTATTTTCTTTTGTTTTTCTCATCACCATCATCATCCTCACCATCTCCCACATCCATCTCCATCATCGCGAAAAATTTCAGTTTTTGTTCATATCACCACACCCACACCATTCCCCTCATTTCACTTGTGAGAGAGAGCGAGAGAGCGTTTGTGTGCTTGTGAGTTTCTGTGTTTTTTGAGATTTTCTGCAGGAATCAGCATCCCCAGCAGCTGCACCAGCTCTAGCAGGTAAAAAATCTGACTGTGCAGGTCCCGAGGCGTTGACCTCTGTCAATCGCGACCGACAGAAAAAATGCTCTATTTGCTAAACAAAGTACATAACCATGATCTACAGGCCTAGAGCTTCCCAAACATGTGTTTAAATTTTTGAAATTCCTCAGATTTCTATCAATCGCGATCGCGCTGTCAATCGCGATCTACAAACCACGACGGACACCTGCCGACGGCTCTGTCAATCTCGACCGACAGAGTCAATGACCCTTTGACCACGACTGACAGACCATACGCGTGACACATGTCAATCGCGATCGAGCCATCAATCGTGATCAACCAGTCAATCGTGACTGACAGCCCCCGACGGACCTGTCAATCGCGACCGACACAGTCAACGATTGTTTGACCACGACGGACAGACCCTCGCGAAGGACCTATCAATTGCGATCGACTCATCAATCGCGACTGACAGAGTCAACGACCCTTTGACCACGATTGACTGAAAATCCGGGCCACGTGTCAATCGTGATTGACCCATCAATCGCGACTGACAGCCACGACGGACCTGTCAATCGCGACCGACACGTCGATCGCGATTGACCTATCAATCGCGACTGACAGAGCTTGCGAACGCGATAGACGGGCAAATTTGGCTAATGTTTTAGGGCAAAAAAGAGTGGTCTATTTTTGACAAATTGTTGGACAAATACTAGGGCTCATCCTTGCATTGTGAGGCCATTACACAAAGTATTTTGAGAAGTCCTGTTTGCCTGTTAACCTGTTCTAAATCCTGTTTTAGCCCCAAAACCCTCAACGGACATAACTTCCTCATACGAAATCCAATTGCAGTGATTTTTGTTTTGTTGGAAAGCTCGTGGGGAATACAACCAAATCTCGGGGTAGGAAAAAAATGGAGGGTCCCTTGGGATTGATTTCCAGAAAGGCAAAAGGCAATTGGGTCTGTGAATTACATGCATGAAAGTGATATGTCTGTCATCTGAATTCAATTCTTGAGCTGACTGTGGACTTTTTCAGGTTCTTTGAGAGCATAGAAGGGTACTCGAAGCAAGAGTAAGTGCGAGCTTGGGAACACGCTTCCTGGGCATACAAGGGCAACCAAGGGAAGAACTTAAGGTTGGAAATTCTCAACACCCTCTGTCAATCCCTAGCATAGGCTAAGTACGGATAGAGGTTTTGATTAATTAGGAACACGTTAAGAACTACCAAGTCCAAGAACTCTAATCACTCAAGTGCAAGTGCTAGGAGATTACAGTTGCGAAACAACTTAAGGAAAAGAAATTAAATTGAGCGACAGCACTCAAAGTACGATAAAAATTGAAGTGTTCCTTGTGACGAGGATTAATTGGACAAGAAGTGACACCCTAAGGGATTAAAAAAGAACAAGTGACTACTACAAAAGAACTCAGCAACGCAAAGTGTACTTGGGAAACTTTGGGATTATTCAATTGGGCTTATGAACCTTAGATCAGGGCGACACCTAGGGAGAGATAGACAAAGTCTTAGATCTTCAGAGGCTAGTGTCAATCATACTGCTAGGTCTTGGGCCCATCAGTTGAGCCATCATTCGTACTACTCTAGCTCTGAAACGAGCGAGTCTGAGATGTCCCACGGTATGGAGAGACCTACAGGAAGTTCTGGAGTGCCATATTTACATAGGGTGGAAGGCCCTTACAAGACGCAACTTGAATACCTCAGGTCCAACCGATTAGGTGCTAGCATCTATGAGGACGGCCTAGGAAGATCGGTAGTACAGATTAAAAACCCTGACCAATCCATTGGACTAGAGCGCCCAGCTGTCAAGTTTGAAAATGGAGCATACTTGGACAAAGAAGGGACAATATATGTAGTTACCAGTCATCCAGATAGGACAGATGAATTTGGGAATGTAGTTCCAGAAACGGACTTAGGTGACCTAGAGCAAGGAAACATGGGTGAAGAACCTAGAACCCCCCGAGGCAAATCTGTTCTCACTAGGATTATAACACCAGAGTGGATTCCCCAAGATAATAAGAGCATAGATCTACTCCTGAACCGAGAGACGGATGAAGCCTTTTGGAGATATAGACCTAATCAGCCGAGTGAGGTAGGAACAATCATGATATATGAGTTCAAAGATCCTGATACTCCAGGTAGAGTGACCTACTTAGATCACTCTTCAGAAAGGGTCTTTGTGGTTACAAAAAATGATAGGCATGCTTACACTTGGAAAGGTGAATTTATTTTCCCCGAACCAAGATCAAATGTGTCCTTTGGTCACCCAGGAGTTGGAACCTCCCACGCTCATGGAATTCAAAGAGACAGGCATAGAGATAGGCCGGAGGTAAGCTTTGCCAACCTAGGGGGAAGAGACAGAACGAGAACGGAAACAAATAGAGTGGAACCTGAAGGACTTAGAGCCCCAAGGAATCAGAGGAATACGAATGACTTCCCTCTACCAAGGCCTAGGGAACACACCAGGATTTTGAGACCGACTCAGTTAGTTAAGTCCATGAAGAACTACTTCGATGGCACAGGAGACCCATATGATCATGTGGTCGATTTTAGGCAAGTCTTGAGAGCTGAACAAGTTGCGGATCTATTCACACAATATAATGCCTTTGGTCTAACACTTAGGAACACAGCCCTTACGTGGTTTCAACCATTGAACGAGAGATAGTTCAGGAGCATAGACCAGCTCTTAGAGGCTTTCATCACCGAATTCTCTAAGAGTGGCATAAGGCATAATACTTCCTCATTGATATACAACTTCAAGCAGACCCCCCAAGAGACTGTGAGACTTGCAGGAAGGAGATTTAGGCAATATCTTGAGAGATGCCCTGTTCCTGAGTTACCCACACTTGCCAAACAAGTGGCTTTGTTCTTGGATGGATTGCTAAGTACCAAATTGAGATCATATGTGTACTTGAAGGACCCTAGGACCATAGAAGAGTGTGTACGCATGTGCATTGACATTGAGGATAACCTAGGGGAGGAGTTAGAGCTTTCCAAAATCTACAAAGATTCAGATAGTGCCTCTAGCCTCTCTTCCTCGCAATCCACATCTATTGAGGAACTTGCGGAGAAAGTAGCTCAAAAACTAGGTGTCTCTAGTAAACAAATTCCTAGATTTGCTCCAGTAAAAAGGTGCTATACTTGCGGTGGTGACCATATGGCGAACGCATGTCCCATAATGGCTCAACCCCAAGTGAATCCTAGCAGCCAATATTGCACCATAGAACGGAGATACACAAATCACACAGCACAAGATTGCCCATACAATAAGCAAGCAGTTAGACAAACCTACCCTCAGCCCTATCCACAACAGGGAAGATACCAGAACCAGTACCCCCCACAACAATATGGTAGACTGCAGCAACCCTATCAACAACCCTACCAAAACCAACAATGACCACAACCTGTGTTAGCTCAACAACCTCCAAACCCAGCTAATGTGATTCCTGTAAAGTATGCAGCAGCTGAGGAAAATTTGAATAGAGCTATAGTCCCAGTAACACCATTAACTTCAGAAAGTGATTCCAGTGACCATAGGTTTGATTCTACGCATGTTGATAGTCCCCAGGCTTATTACATGCAGTCTCCTGAACATGGTGAGTCCTACTATAGTGAAGAACCAAGTGAACCTAGTTGGGAGCCAGAGTACACAAATGTAATGTACACAAACCCTAACTCTAGGCCCCAGTCTAGGCAGGTAAGACCTCCATTCCCTAGAGGACCATGCTACAGATGTCAGGGAGATCACCTCATTCGTGATTGCCCCTTGCCTCCACCTACACAATCCCAGTCAGTGATGATTCAAGGCTTTTGCCAAGACTGCGGGAAGGAGCATCTCTTACGAGATTTCCCTAAGAATCCTAATAATATGCCAAAAATAACTTCAATTAACGTTATTGGCTTAGTTGTAGACTCAACGGGAAGTGTCACTTCCACTGCACCAGTGCAAGTGGTCACTAGGGCACAAGCTTTGCAACAGAACCCAGGAATAGGTCAAGAGAAGAGTGCAGAGGTTAGTGAAACTGAGAGCATAGCCAAGAAACGATCAAGAGCCTGGAGGGATAATCGAGAAAGAATGAAAAGACAATGGTCTAAGAAGATGAGCGACTTAGAAGAAAGCATAAGAGAAACAAAAGCCAAAATTGTTGAACTCACCTCTCAAACAAACTCTCACATACCACCACCACCCTCACTTCCTTCACCATCTACCCCACCATCTGTCCACCTACCTCAGACCATCCCACCACCCCCTAGAGTAGGATCAGTGTTAGCTGACCCCACTCCTGAAGACATAGACATGATGCTTAAGGCATATCAGGCCAGAATCCAAGAAGGGCCAAATGTGACGGATCATGACAAGTGCTACCCTAGAGCTGACCTAGAGATAGAGAGAACCAAGCTGTGTGCGAAAATGGTAGCATTGGCTCAGACCATGTTTGAAGCCAGTCGCCTTTTCAACTTCTCAGGCTCAGCTAAGACACAATTGCACTTGGATGGACTCCTAGAGAAGTTAGAGAGCATAATTGCAAGATCTGCCAAGGAAGAAAAAAATCAAGAAAGAGATGAGGCAAGCAAAAACATAAGCCATCC
Source organism: Ceratopteris richardii (assembly GCA_020310875.1). Lineage (NCBI taxonomy): Eukaryota > Viridiplantae > Streptophyta > Polypodiopsida > Polypodiales > Pteridaceae > Ceratopteris > Ceratopteris richardii. The sequence goes on along the minus strand of CM035433.1, from coordinate 124,512,806 downwards.
CCCACAAGAAGCTTATGTGCCCAATTCCACTGAACCAGACACCTCCCCTTCTATGAATAGGTTCACTCCAGAATTCCTACGAGAGATTCAAGAAGACAAATGGGCTAAAGAAAGTGAAGTCCCTCCTCCCATTGAACTGGTGGATGATGCACATGATCAATTCCCACAAGATATTCCCTCTATTTATGGAGAGCAGGAGAGCACCCAGTCTCAGGAGAGATTAGACTTTGAGTCTAATTCTTTACATGAACTACCCCACTTCACAGGCCCATGGGAAGCCAAGTCAACCTGTATGAGAGCACCCACAGTCATGGTAAGAAACGAAGACTCAGTCATACCTAGGAATACGGAGGTAGTGAAAAACACTAAAGTGCAGTGCAACCTCACTTTAGAAGAGCTACTCAAAGTTAGGCCAGAGTTATGGAAACATGTAGCCAAACAAGTACCAGAGATAGCAAAACCTCGTTCCCAGGTAGGTTCTCATAGGACAGTGCCAAATATTCCTCTAGACAAGATCGGAGATATGAGTGAAGGTGAAGAAGGAAACACCTATCTTCCCATTACCCATTAGGGATGCAAGTGACTCCGATCTAGAGTCAATCATTATGGAGCCACCTTTTGCATCAGACAAAGAATACTTCTATGAAGTAGAATTTCAACCCCAGAGGCATGGAGAGCTTACAAATGAGATAAGGCTAGCCACACATGTGACCCCAAAGGAAGAAGGAAAGAAAGGAAAGAAGAGAGAAGTCACACCAGAATCGGAAGAATCTTTGTTTGAGGTCCCGGAAAATTTTAAGAAGTATGAGATAGATGATAGGAGAGTCATGATAAGAATGCCTAAATGAGAGACACAATCAGGGGAAGCCTATGATAACAAAGAAACCACCAAGAAAATAGTAGTGGCCCTAGAAGAAGGAGAGGAGAGATGCACGTACATAGGCCATGACCTAACAGAGGAAGAAGAGCATGTGTTAATAGCCTTGCTAAGAGAATACAGAGATGTATTCGCTTGGAGTTACAAGGATTTGAAGGGTGTTGATCCAGACATATGCTCACACACTATCCCCATGACCTCAGATGCCAAACCCTCCAAGCAAAAGCCATACACATATAATGATAACTACGCTGCTAAGATCAAAGAGGAGATAGATCGCCTGGTAGAAGCTGGATTTATCTATGAAATTGAGCACACTGAATGGGTATCCCCCATTGTTGTGGTGCCCAAGAAGAATGGCAAGCTGCGTGTATGCATTAACTTGAAGAAGGTTAATGCAGCCACTATTAGAGATAACTATCCGCTTCCTATCACTGAACATCTCTTAGAAAGAGTAGCAGGCAAGGAAGTGTACAACTTCCTTGATGGATTTTCGGGCTACAATCAAGTAGCCATAGCTCCAGAAGATCAGCATAAGCGGCTTTTGCCGCTGAATGGGGCATTTTTGCCTTTAGAGTAATGCCATTTGGGCTTACCAATGCACCCGCTACCTTCCAGAGGCTGATGTGCCACGTATTTAAAGAGTTCCTGAGGAAGAACTTAGAAGTCTATGTTGATGACCTCTGTGCTCATTCCAACATTAGACAAACCCATATTCCTGAACTCAGACAAATCTTTGACAAATGTAGAGAATATCAAGTCTGCCTGAACCCAAAAAAGTGCGTTTTTATGGTCAGGCAAGGCAAGTTTCTAGGACACATAGTGTCAAAGAATGGCATATCCACTGATGAAGAGAAAGTGAGAGCCATAGCCGAGTTACGTAGGCCAAAGAATGTCAAGAAAGTACAAGCTTCATGGGGCATTGTGGTTATTACCGGCGGTTTATACATATGTATGCCATCATAGCAAAGCCTCTGTATGGACTGTTGACTAACTTTGAGTACGGATGAATGTGAGAATTCCTTCAATGAGCTTAAACGGCGACTATGTTCAGCACCAATCTTGACCACACCAGATTGGAATAAGCCTTTCCATGTTCATGTGGAATTATGCTATTGGGTGTGTACTCGCGCAACCTACCGGTGAAGGTAATAGGGATCTTCCAATTGCCTATGCCAGTAGACAATTGAATGCAGCTGAACGAAATTATACCACTACGGAGAGAGAAAGATTAGGCATGGTATATGCAGTTAAAAAGTTTAGACATTACTTGCTTGCAAATAAGTTTAAATTTTTTACTGATCATCAAGCACTGTTGTACTTGGTAAACAAGCCATGCAATACAGGTAGATTAGTAAGATGGTTTCTCTTACTAATGGAATACGACTTCGAGGTTGTGGTAAGGAAAGGGAAGACCCACTTAAGAGCAGACCATCTCTCGAGGCTCACATTTGGAGAAGCCCCACAAGGAGTGTCAGATGACCTTCCTGATGCTTACTTGTTTAATTTGGAAGTGGTGCCGTAGTGGGCTAAGCCATTAGTGCCAGTATTGACATACGGGCCTAACCATCCAGTAATAAACACACAGGATAGAGAGGTAGTAAAAGCCCAAAAGTATCACATCATGGCAGGTAGTATGTACAAGCACACCGATCAAGGGATCTTGGCTTGTTGTGTGGAAGAGGATGAGTACGCTAAATGGTTGCAATTAGCACATGTTGCATTAGAGCAACACTACTCAAAACAACAAACCCTACAGACACTAAGGAGACTCGGAGTACATTGGCCTACTATGGAGGCTGATGTCCAAAAGTTGTGCAAGGAATGCCCAATCTGTTGCACTAAACCACCTGTGGAACATGCCACTCTTTATCGTGTCCATTATGCCAGATTGGAGTGAACCACTAGTATCCTTCCTGAGGACGAAAACATTCCCTCCAGACATGATTCTGGCTAGGAAAAGGAGTTTAGAACAAGAAGCCCTGTATTACTCACTCGTTGGTGATAATCTATACAAGCGTGGTAAAGATGGTTACCTGAGACTATGTGTCCATGAGAGTGAATATCTCAAGATCTTGGAAATTGCTCACCAAGGTGTAGCAGGAGGACACTTTGGACCAGATCGGGTGATCAAGGCAATACTATTTGCGGGCTTCTGGTGGCCGACCCTTCACATGGATGCACATACCTATGTGAAACGGTGTGATGTTTGTCAAAGAACTCAGTATCCTATACGCAAAGATGAGATGCCACTGAAGCCTATGATGGGTGGACGTGCATTCTCTAAGTGGGGAATAGACTTTGTAGGTCCTATTAATTCCCCAGCCAAGGGTTCACATGCTGAATACATCATTGTTGCCACAGACTATCTAACAAAGTGGGTAGAGGTAAAAGCTATGACAAAGAACGATGCTCAGACAACTGCTAAATTCTTGTTTGAGAATGTATTCACAAGATACGGGCTACCTATAGAGCTAGTCAGTGATAGAGGCACTCACTTCTTGAATGAAGTTATTGAAAATCTGCTCCAAGAATTCTTGGTAGTACATAAGAAGTCTGCCCCCTATCACCCACACGCTAATGGCCAGGCCGAAAGCACCAACAAGATTCTATGCAATGTGCTTACCAAATTGGTAAATAATAAACGCTCTGATTCGGACAAACAGCTACACCATGATGTTTGGGCATACCGAGTCGCCTACAAAACGGTACTCCAAGCCACACCCTTTCAGATGGTATTTGGCCAAAATGCAGTGCTACCGTTGGACTTCTTAATACCTACATTGAAAGTAGCACAGGAGCATGAGTGGACGGGTCATGAACTCTCTTCGAGAATTTTTGACCTTGAACAATTAGGTGAGACCAGACTAAGAGCTGCAGCCGGAATACATGCAGCCAAGAAACGACAGAAGGTGTACTTTGATGCCCACGTTAAGGATAAAGGTTTGAAGGCAGGCGACCTAGTACTAGTATACACGTTGAAACAACATGCGAGGAAACTGGAAAAGAGAGGCTACGGACCCATGATAATTAATAGAATTTCAACGAGTGGAGCAGTACAACTAGCCACCTTAGAAGGTGATATTCTTCCGAGCTACATAAGCGGATGCAGAGTCAAGTTATATCAAGAACCTCTGACGGAAGAGATGCTAAGTCGACTCAATACTGCTAAGAAACGAAAAGAAGAAGAAAAGCGAATTCGAGAAGAAGCACAAGCAGAAGCTTTAGAGTGCATACGGAGAATGAAATTAAGAAGACAAGGCAGAGAGCAACCTAGGCGAGATGCATATGCAGATCAAGGATATCACGTGGCTATGTGTGAAGTTTCAGATATCAGTTCCCAAAGGATAATAGATCGACGTCCTTTTGTGACTTTAGAAATAGGACAAGGAGTTGGTGCAAAAACTGTGCGAGCATTGATTGACTCAGGTGCAGCCACTAGTGCGGTGAGACTTTCTTACTGTCGAGAATTGAAATTAAAAGTCAATCCTATAGAAGCATATCTCATAGGATTGGGAGGTGTGGAAACCCCTTGCATGGGTGAGGTGGAACTTCCCCTCTACATCCAAGATGAAGTAATGACAGTCAAAGTACTAGTGTGTCAAGATGAGGACCTCACTGAGCCTCTTGTCTTGGGTCAAGACTGGATCTATGACCATGCAGTCAACTTAAACCTAAGAAGTGGACTTCTTCAGGTATGGGTGAATCAGAGTAGAATTACAATTGAGTTAGATAATGGAGCACTCAAGGAACTAGAAAAGGCACAGACTCCTAGTCCTTCCAGGGGTACACATGAAGTTGACCATGCTGTTCTTGTCCAAAGCTATGTGATGCAGAGGAATGGAGATCTCAATAAAGAAGTCAAGGCCTCGACAGAACTCTCTTCTTTTCCAAAGGCGAGAGGGAGGCAGCAACCAAAGGTAGATCAATTACTGAAGACTACCTATGCGGGAGGCCAAGAGAACGTGCGAAGCAGAATGACTCAGCCATTGAAACAATTGTGGGTGCGAAAAGGAGAGCGGCCTATGACCGTCAAGCAACAACAATCATCTCAACTTCCTATTAGTAATCAGCGACATGATACTAATAAGAAAACTTCCAAAACTTCTTTTGAGACAGTAAAAACTATCTGGGTACCCAAGAAGTCGATGAAGGCTGGCCCGCAATCAAGACAAATTTGGGTGCCTAAGGCTTGCTTGCAGGCTCAACTAGTCCCGCACGAATCACATCATACACGACAGGGTTCACTCACTCAAGGAGCCGGTACCCACTCTTGTTTATTACGCACGAACACACAGTCGCCCAAAAGCACGCACAAACTCACTTGTAAATGGGTCCCAAAGGTGCATCATCCCCAAGCAGAATTACTCATATGACCCTCCAGAGTCCCCACAAAACCAAAACCAAAAGCCATCCATTGTGTTTGGCAACCTAAGACTTGTAATAAACCCCCCGACCCCCATTTGTAAATTCATCTCCACTTGCTAACTACATCACTCATACACTGCATCTTTCCATCTAGCTCCTAGGACTATCCATCCATTAACTACACCCACAGTCATCGAGCACTCACTGACCCACTAACCCATTACTCACTTCATGATAATGTTGTAACGAGGGCAAAAAGTGTTCTATCTTGTCCATTACAATATTAACGCATGATCTATATTCTCACAGAACCAGCAAGCAAGCAATAACAATGGCAGAAGAAGGAGGCACCAGTTCCCAAGCAGGGTCTAGCACATAGATTGTGGACATCGAAACCCTCCTCTTGGAACCACCACTCACCGAAAGGCCTCAAGAACTTCAAGCGGTGCATGTTCTCCCTATTCAGGACCCTCCTCAGGGACACACTTCTCAAGTGGGGAAACACGCTCATTGGTTTAGTGATGTCACAGGGCCATTGGGTGATGGCACCTATTTCTGGGAGGCAGAAATTGAATTCAATGGCAAATGGGGACGTTATCATTTTTTCACTCGTGAATTTGAAAACTATCAGAATGCAGAAGTAATGCGATCGGTTTGGACCAAAGCGGGATTGGATAGCTACTTCAGAGCACATTTGCCTAAGCCAGATTTTCTTCGCTGCTCCTACTTTATCAGTACCATCACTCCTAGCAGGGCCAAGGGAGGCGATAGTACTTTTGTGCTACCCTCACTATTGCCAGGCCACGAACTCAAGAGATTCAAACTGACCCTCAATTTGGTACGAGCAGCATTGAACATGCAAGGAATGCATATTCCCACTGAGAAAGAACTAATGGTTCCAGGCAGGATGAAGCATAAGGATCTCAACAAACTGAAGGACATGGTAGCAATGACACCTACCATTGCTCTACACTTACGAACTATTATGCAACATTTTGCTTTTCCCGCACAAGAACGATTCACTATGCCACCCAAGAAGATATGGTTCAGTTTGTACTTGGCGGAGACAGAGAATCTCACCATCAACATACAGCACTGGGTCATCAATCAAATACACCTAGCCCATCAACGGTGGAATAAGAAACAGAAAAATGTACTTCATGGATGATGTGCTCTCACAAGAATAATTTACAGGTGCTTAGCGTACGATGTGCCCATCCAAAGAGCACTAGTATGGTCCAGGGCTCAAGAGTTCCAAAGACGACTATCAACAGCGGGTCCTCCATCGAAGAAGATGAGGGGGGGGTTCAATTACCATGCGCTCAACCAAGAGGAGCCACTACCACACCCGAGGTGACTCCTCCACAAACGAGGCGTGTCCGACCATTCACCATTCACCTACCTAGGCCAAGTGCAGAAGGACCCAACCTGGTGTTCCCTCCTATTCCTGCAGACTTGGAGTTCCCTCAAGGCTACACCCTTGCTGATCTAATCGATGAAGAAATCGCCCGATTGATCAATGAATCTAACCTGGAGACAGAAGCAGAGCAGACACAAGGACAACAACCCACGACTACCACTTCAGCCCCGACCCAACCGGGAGTAGTAGAAGTAGAAGACGATGTAGAAGAGACAGAAGAACAAGAGGCACACGAGGAGTATGATCAAGAATATGAAGAACTTTCAGAACTAGCAAGTGCCCCGGCATACTCGACCCAAATAAAAAGATTTTATGAAACTATGAAGCGAGTCCAGGAGCAACACAAGCTGTCGCTCGAAACAGGAAAGATGGTCATGAGTCAAATGTTAGCCGAGGAAGGTGTGGATGACATGTTCATCAAATCAATGAACCTGCACGTTGATGCAGTGGGCTTAGATGAGGCTGTTCATGCAGCCATGACTTATATTAATCGATTTGAGAAACGTGTGCCTACCCGTCCCATGCGATCTGGCAAACAAATACACATCAACATATCAGAACCAGGAGGCAACACACAAACAGAAGAACATCAGGAGGAACCACTCTCACCACCCACCTCACCTCTCACTACACATGTCACCTCACCACCTAGCACCACTACACCCATTTCTGCCATTACCACAGTCGTCATGGGAATTCCTCTCTCTCCTGGAATCCAAGTCGGAGGAGTTACCATGCCCACCTACACAACACTCTTCACAAATATCACATCCACCCCACCCACTGTTCCTATCTTTACAGTCACACACACATTCGACACAATGGAGACATCACCAGCTACCGCACCACTCCCACCCCCCACACAACCTCAATCTCCCGTACCCCCTCCACCTACCTCACCACTTGATTCCACAGCATTCACAACTCCCTTCCCCTTCCTCATCCCCCTTGCATCTTCATCTTTCCCTGCATCGTTTAATGTAAATAGTATATTCATAGCTTTACATCAATGCGTGTATCAACTTCAGAGTGAGTACCAGGCTCTAGAAGACCGTCATCATCAGCTGACGACGAATCATCAACAACTACAAAGACGGCTTACCAGTATAGAAGAAGAAAATGCAGAACTCAATCAACGCTACACCACTCTCAAGCAAGCTCATCAAACCCTCCTAGAGGCACCCCAACCATCACAAGAGTCAGGTGTCAAACAACTCGAAGCCTTACTGGAGGTTTACCAAACAGACAACCTGAGAGTCTGGCGAAATCTAACTCTACTCCGAAAACATATGGCTACAGCCCTTGAAGAAAACAAACGTTTGCAGAAACAAAACGAAGAAAACCTGGAAGCTTCCATGGAAGGCTCTCCCCATGAAATCGACCCAGAACGATTCAAAGCAGTTCCCTCAGAGACCATGAAAACCATCTTGGAAAGCTATGCTGATTTATTAGAAGCACATGATGATTTGGAAAGGGAACGGGATGAACTACGTATCCAGCTCAGGGAACAAGAGGCTCAACCCAAAGTCATAGAAACGACCTCGACTTCAGAGGAAGTGAAGGCATTGACAGAGCAGGTGGCGGAGCTGCAGAAGAAGTTACTGGAATATGAAAGGAAGCCCTCTCTAGTTGTAGAACCAGAGCCTGAGGACTTGGTACCCATTGAGGTGGACGAAACGTATGAGGAACCATATGTTCCTATGCCGATGCCAGATGGCGCCCAGACCTCAGAAGGAATGGACACCTTAGAAGTTGAAGTACCTGAATGGCTCCAGACACTAGAGAAACAGTAACAACCCATGAAGATCGCGTGGCAATTCAAATCCAATCAATGGCAAAGTTAGAAGACACCATCATAAAGTCAGAATATTTCCGCAGCATGTCTCACCATAGATGGATCGGCACCAACGACGATCAATATGTGCCATATTGTGTACTCCTTGCAGATTACAACGCAGAGATTCAACGCAGATGTGGAAAACCTCCAACTTTCGCCACACAATTTGGGCCCGATGATATCCCAGAAAGTGCTAAGAAAGGATCTATTCATCAACCCACCTGGAGGATCCGTCTTCTTGAGACCTACCCAGAGATGGTTCGTACTTGGACTAACATGCCACTTTTTATTAAATACAATCCTTGTTATGTTCCAGTCTTCCGCAAGCGCACCTGGCCAGAGTTTACAATTGCTGTCAAGAACATCAAAGGTTGCGCAAAGTGGTTAAACTATGTTTATCTAGCACCTCCTCAAGGACCTCCCACTGTGAATTACATGATTTCTACCATCTGTCACTGGAGCATTCGACTACGGAATACCCCCGATGTGATGGCCCAAATGTGCATGAAAATCTTTGAACTAATGCTAATCACATTCAGGACATTCAAGAATATTAAAGACCCCCACTTCTCAGGTGTTGGCTTTCTTACAGGCAACCAAGATTTGGTATACGACATGAGTACCACCCCATCAATAGAGGTAATATATGCTTGGCACGCCAGAATAAAGTACCTCCCAGCTTGCTTTAAACAGACATTCGAGGAGATGTTTGTAACAAGATTCTGGGAATATCACTCAGAAATATTTGTACCCAGGCCCTCACATCTCCTCCACTTATTTGCTGTGGAGAGAACCATCCATTCAGAACAACTGCGGGTGCCACATCCGGACGTACCAAGACCAGTGAATTGGGATGCATTGTTAACAGAGCTAGCACGGGGGCTACGATTAGAAGAACACCACCTCGCTGCCGATGTTGTCCAATATTATGTCCAACGCACTGCTAGACAAGGGTCTGTCAGAGACGACAGACGCGAGAGAGGGGGGGGGTGTTGGCAGTAGTCAAGGAACCGAAGGAGTTGCAAGACAAGGAAGCCTACGAAGGGAGTCGGAACGAAGAGAAAGCACAGGCAGACACAGTAGTCAAAGAAGATCTCGCAAGTAGGCCATTTCAATTTTTCAGGCATTAAAGAGTGGGCACACAAGAAGAAGGAGCAAGTAGGGAGCTCCAGGGAATGTATGTCAAAATGTTAGAAGAAATCCCTACAAAAATAGTGATTTTCATCACTAACAATCATTGTAAATACCATTTCTTATTTTTGTAGCTCCATTTTGTGCAAGCCAAGGAGTCCTTGAGGTTGAGGAGCTTTAGAAGTATCTACCTGTCAGTTTTCACATTTTTTAGACTTCGTTTGAACCTCCAAATAGGGTAGAGAACCTAATTTTTAACTAGGCCGGACACTAGGTCTGGACAAGGCCAAAACCTAGTCAAAAACTATAAATAGAGCTAGAGAGCTCATTTTTGGGGTTAGCTTGTAATTGATTTGAACTTGTAAGAGCTTTTTGAAAGTAATCTAAGAACTCCATTGCTTCTCACTCTTTGTCTTACCTTGTGTGTGCGTGTGTGTGTATGTGTGTGCATGTTAGTGTGCTTCTCACTCACGCACTTGTGCCTTCACTTGCTCGAGGTCTTCATACCATCCTCACGTCTTGCCGGATTGACATTAAAGGAGGTGCTACTCATCACTGAGCTACAGCATGTATTTTCACGAAATAAGTGCCTTATCTATGATCATGTAGTCAGCTCTATGCACACATGCCTTTGAATGCATTGAAAAATAATGGTGCAAGTATTGAGGTATTCCAATGGCATTCCAATGCCATTGGAACGCCATTGAAAATTTCTAAATGGCATTCCAATGCCGAGGCACCTTCTAGTAAAAAGTTGAGAATTCAAACTTCGATATATAATCGATTGATTCTTTGTTGTCGCTGATCTTTTCTTGTTGATGTCCTTGAGATCTTGGGTGGAGATCCTCCTTGATTTTTTCACTAATTTTCATATTATGTTTGAAAGGGAACATATTTAGAATTCCAACTTTTGTAACCCCTTAATATGGATTGTTTTGACTTTGTATTGGTGAGTTGAATGAACTTCTCAAAATTATGGTGTTCCAATTGATCCAAGCCTTGTAATCCATCATTGAGTGGAGTTGTGTGTGGAGGCTCCTAAAGCTTTGCATGTGGGATGATGCCTTTAGTATTTCCTTGAGCGTTGTGTTTGATAGAATTGGGATTTTTTCTTATCATTCTTCAACCAAATAGACAGGTAATCTTGTTGTGCTTCTAGCCAACTCTTGGACCCATACTTGTCTCTTTTGAGAGCTTTTTATAACTTTATAAGGAATGTTAAGTGAGGAGTTTTTAATCTTCTTCCCTTCTGAGTTACATTATTCATGTTGTGTTTTTTTCTTGACCATAGTCTTTGCCATTTCAATTGTTTCTAAGGTTTTTCTTAGACGAATATCCTTGTGTATCCATGGTAATCCTTATCTTCTTGCAACATGTATTTTCTTCCATTGGATCTATATTGTATTGCTACCAACTATTGTTTGTTGAGAGAAAAATCCCATTCCCCTCATTCGGGATTGTTCTTCATGTGAAGAGAGGTTTGTCTTGGATGCTCCTTTGGCTCTATAGATGTATTTGATCTTGAATATTTGTTACTTTTCATTCACCTCTATTGATTTGTACTTTTCATTCTTTTTCTTGTGCTACAACTGATGTATTGGTTGTTGTACTCTAATTTTTATATGTGTAGTTACTTGTCATTAATCCTCACTTCTTAGAAATTTGGTTTCCTCACTTTTGTTTTAGTAGAGAGGATTTGGAATGGAAAGAGAATCTGAGAATGTGCACGATTTAAGATTCTTTTTGAGACATGCAATTCATGTAAACAATCATTTTTTATCTAGAGATTCTAAGTACCCACATTCTATCTAATCACTTAAAGAAATCATTGTTTCCTTAAGAAATCTAAACATGCCTACTATATAAGACTCTAGTGGCTTGATTTTCTCTTGCAATTGATTAACTTTAGATAATTCGATTATGTTCAATGTTGCTTACGTATCTATGAGAGAACTAGTTGAAGCGAATTATCTCCAACCCATTCCTATATTTAGATAAAGCCTTCTATCCACATTTGACTTTCTTGGATGCACTATATTGTGATAGATTTATGCTTGGATGGGCTTTGAGGAGTTTAATCTCATTCTCACATCTTCTTATTTCCTACGTTCTTTTAGCTTAGCTTATCAATATCTAGTGAAAATGTGCTTGATGATCAATGGTCCATAGACTCTATTTTGGAGTTTTTGGCATGTTGCTTCAAATATAGACTAGAGCATAGTCTCCTACCTATAGATATTTGTCTCATATTAGCATCTTAGTAAGTCTTTTTCCATTTCATAGAAGCATAAATGCCTTCCATCACATCAAATCTTGCATTTGGAAGTTATTTTATATCATCAATGAGATCTCGCAACTCATTTTTTGCCCACTCATAGTTTCGAAAAAATTTTAGACGGTGAGTGTCATTTTACTTATAAACCAATTTGAATGGTTTTTCTCTGATGGGTTTCTTACAAGTGAATCTGTACACCCAAAAAACATGATGCAATTGCTTATGAAATATGTTGGCTACATAAAAAATATTCAAATACCAACAAATGGTCTTAATGGCATTTCATCTCTACTAAATAAACTCTTAATTCTTTTAGAAAACATCACATCTTTATTGCATATGTTTGAGAATCTTCGTGGAGTGTGGGCCATCGTAATCTTGGAAAGAGGATCACTTTGATATTTTTTTAGGAGTGGCGTTCTCTTGCTACTTCAACATGTGTCAATTCAAAGATTGGAAAATTATTTGTTCACAATCATCTTAAATTCTCTCTATTTTTTTGCAGAAATAACTATTTACAATCTTGAAATCTCAATTGTCCTCTTCTAAGGCCTTCTTTCTTGTAGCTGTGATTTCTTCTAGATACTTCATATCTCACAAAACATTTCTAAGTCTTTTACTTCACTTTAGGGCTATTATGGCCTAGTAAAAAGTAGTATGAGAAAAGGGCCTACATATTGGCATTCTTCGCATTGCCTAATATGATCACACATATCTTTCTCCATGTTAGACCCATATGAGACTAATTTCTATGGATTCTAGAATGCTCTCCATTTAAGAGAATGTTTTCCTAGAAATATTATGTGTTCTCTATTTCAATAAATATAAGAAACAGAAATTCTTTTCACAAATTTCTCATAGGTTTTGTAGATTCAAAGAGTTATACATATGTTCTCAAATAATTTTTGTAGAGATAACAAGATTGTCCCCGAGAAAACCCACAAGAGAAGAGCTAGAATTCAGAATATTGTAGTAATTTGGGCTTTTTCACACATGACATAAAGTGCTACATTAGTGAGCCACTATGAAGAGGCCGAATACCTAACTTATCATAACTTTTTTGCTAGCATGAGTAGGAAATCTCTTCTTCTTGAAATTTTCATGCATAAGTTTTCTTGCCTTCTTCTTGTGCAATTTCTACATGCTCCTTAGCTTATGAAACTTGATTCTTGCTTGGAAATGTAAGGGTTTTGGGTGTTTCTTATGATTTTGAGCTCTAATTTGTGCAGATTTCTCATAATTATGCATAGTATGAATCCTTTTTTGTTCAACACAAAAATATAAATGACAACATTTTTTGCAATTTTCTATGAAACCTTGTAGATCTTTTGATTAACTTCATTTTGAGTTGTCATACAACCATTTTTGTGACCATTTGTCTTCATCTTTTGCCTCTATGCATGACCTTCAATTTGGAGATGATAATGGAGTACCATGATGTAGCTTAGTGGTGAGTAGCACCTCCTTTAATGTCAATCCAGAAGACATGAGGATGGTATGAAGACCTCAAGCAAGTGATATGCACAAGTGGTGATGGAGAAGCACACAAGCATGCACACACATACACACACATGCGCACATAGGTAAGATCAAAGAGTTGCACAACGAAAGCTTTGATTAAGATCCAAAAGACAATTACAAGAGTTCTTTTTAGTTCAAACTACAATTTGCTTCCCTCAAAAATGAGCTCTCTAGCTCCTTTTATAGTTTTTGACTAGCTAGTGGCCCTGTCCAGACCTAGTGTCTTGCCTAGTTAAAAATTCGGTTCCAGAGCTTATTTGAGGGCTCAAATGGAATCTAAAAATTATGAAAATTGGTATATTGCTAATTCTAATACTCCTCAATCTTGAGGACTCCTCAGCTTGAACAAAATGAAGTTTATTCTACCAAAAACGGGATTTACAATGTTTGTATAGTGATGAAAACCACTATTAAAAGGGAGTTATCTCGAAAAAATCATGGCCTAATTGCCGAATCTTCTTTGACTGCTTTGCCTGCTTGGCCATTCTCTTTGCTCTAATTCTTTATGCTGGCTTGTCTTGTGATGCCCTGATGGGTATCAACACTCCCCCCTCTCTTGCGTCTATGGTCTCTGACAGACCCTTGCTGAGCCAAGCGTTTGATGTAAAATTCGACCACAACTGCGGCCAAGTGATGTTCCTCGAGCCTCAGTCCTCTGGCTAGATCTGTGAGTAAATCATCCCAATCTACTGGTCCAGGTGCCTTCGGATGTGGCATATTTAGCTTGTCTGAGTGTAGGACTTGCTCCACAACAAATAAGTGTAAACGATGAGAGGGTATGGGAATGAAGATTTCTGAGTGAAACTCCTAGAACCCTTTTACAAACATTTCTTCAAATGTCTGTTTGAAGCATGCTGGGAGATATTTGACACGAGCATACCACACATATACAACATTTATGGATGGGGTGGTACCCATATCATATACTAGATCGAGGTTGCCTTCGTTAAAGCCTAGGGCTGAGAGGTAAGGCTCTTTAACATTTTTAAATGTACGGAATATGACAAGCATAAGTTCAAATATTTTGAGGCACATCTATGCCATTACATATTGTACATTCTTGAACATAATGCTCCAATGCCTAATGGTGGAAGTCATATATGCAACCACTGTAGTACCACATAGCGATGCTCGATATACATAGTTAAGCCACTTGTCGCATCCTTTGATATTCTTCACTGTGTTAGCAAACTCTGGCCATGATCGTCATCGCATGATAGGGTAATAACAGTGGTTATACTTGATATACAAAGGCATGTTGTTCCAGGTGTGCACCATCTCCGGGTAGGTTTCTAGTAACCGTATCCTCCAGATAGGCTGGAAGCTGGTTCCCTATGTGGCACTCTCAAGAATGTCCTCAGGGGGAAACTGGGTTGCAAAGGTTGGCTCCTTCTTGGTGCGATGCTTGATCTCTACGTTACAATCTGCCATTAACACACAAAATGGTACATACTGATCGTTGGAAGTACCAATCCACCGATGATGAGATAAGTGCTTGAAGTAGTCAGATTTGATTACGATTTCTTCCAGATGAGACATGGATTGTATTTGAACTACCACTCTGTCATCATGAGTATTACCGACTTTTTCTAACTTCTATAACTATTCCACAGCTTCAATCTCGAATTATATCGAGCCCTTCCTCTGTTTGTCTGCCTCCATATGCGGGCATGGCTTCGTAGGGTTCTTCAAATGTCTCTTCAACTTCAATCGGGACTAGCTCTTCAGATTCTAGCTCCACCATTGGAGAAGGTTGCCATTCATACTGTTGAAGTTTAGTCTGCTAAGTGGCCACTTGTGCTTTCAATTCAATTACCTCTCCAAGTGTGGCGGTTGTAGGTATTGCTTCCCTCTGTTGTTCTCTTTGACTAGCCAATTGCCTTCGTACATAGATAAGAACCAATCTACTGGTCTAGGTACCTCCGGATGTGGCATACGCAGCTTGTCTGAGTGTAGGACTTGCTCCACCGCAAATAACTGTAACAGATGAGAGGGTCTGGGAATGAAGATTTTTGAGTGATACTCCAAGAACCCTCTTACAAACATTTCTTCGAATGTCTATTTGAAGCATGCTCGGAGATGTTTGACATGAGCGTGCCACGCATATACAACATTTATGGATGGGGTGGTGCTCATATCATATACTAGATCGAGGTTGCCTTCATTAAAGCCTAGGGCGGAGAGGTAAGGCTCTCTAACATTTTTGAATGTACGGAATATGATAAGCATGAGTTCAAATATTTTGAGGCACATCTGTGCCATTACATCTCATATGTTCTTGAACCTAATAATCCAATGCCTAATGGTGGAAATCATATATGCAACCATTGCAATTCCATGCAGCGGTGCCACATATACATAGTTGAGCCACTTGTCGCATCCTTTGACATTCGTTATTGTGTTAGCGAACTCCAACAATGATCATCGCTGAACGACATGGAAATAATAGGGGTTATACTTGATATACAAAGGCATGTTGTTCGAGGTGCACACCATCTCCGGGTAGGTTTCTAGTAACCGTATCCTCTAGGTAGGCTGAAAGATGGTGCCCTGTGTGGCCCTCTCAAGAATGTCCTCAAGGGCGAGCTTGGTTGCAAAGATTGGCTCCTTCTTGGTGTGATGTTTGATCTCTGTGTAATAATCTACCATTAACACACAAAATGGTACATACTGATCGTTCAAAGTACCAATCCATCAATGATGAGATAAGTTCTTAAAGTAGTCGGATTTGATTATGATTTCTTCCGGTCGATACATGGATTGTATCTGAACTACTACTTTATCATCAGGAGTGTGGCTGACTTTTTCTAACTTCTAGAGCCATTCCGGAGCTTCAATCTCGAATGTATCGAGCCCTTCCTCTATTTGTCGACCTCAGGGTGCAGGCATGGCTTTGTAGGGTTCCTCAAATGTCTCTTCAACTTCAATCGGGACTAGCTCTTCAGGTTCTGGCTCCACCATTGGAGACGTTTGTCGTTCATACTGTAGAAGTTGAGTATGCAAAGCAGCCACTTGTGCTTTCAATTCAGTTACCTCTTCAAGTTTGGCGGTTGTAGGTGCTGCTTCCCTCTGTTGTTCTCTTTGACTAGCCAATTGCATTCATAGTTCACATGTTGTTCTCTGTTGTTCTCTTTGTGATGTGAGTAGCAATACAAAGTTTTAAATATGATGGCATTCTCTAATGCTTCTATTTCCCTTAAGAGAGCCCTTTAGAAAACACTGATACAATCTTCCATAAAAGATACCATGCTCTCTTAGTCTCTCATCTCAACAAAAAATATCTACTGCTAAGAGACCAATGACTATCCCAAACAGGAAATCTAACATCTATTTACTTACAATTTCTACATGATCAAATATCAACTCTCCAAGATCAATATTTCCCAATTTATAGCAAGCACCCATTATGGCAAAGCAAGCTGGAACACGATCAGTTGATGGTATCCTCGAAAAGAAATCCATCGCCTTATCAAATTGTCCTGCTCGACAATATAGATCCACCATGGATGTTCGGTGTTTTGAATTAGGAATTATTCCATAGGTCACACTCATAGCATCATAGTATGTCTGGCCATTTCTGGATGCTCCCAGCCCACTAGATGCTTTTAAAATACAAGAAATTGTAACCTTATCTGGATAAAAACCTTCTACATTCATCTGTTCAAAGTAAAAGAGAGCTGATATAAGATCCCCATAATTGCAATATCCTGCGATGAGTGCAGTCCAAGATACCAAACTTCGAGCTGAAACCTCATTGAATATTTCTTGTGCCCTCGAAAGAACACCACATTTGGCGTACATGTGAACCAATGCACATCCAAGCACAACATTGTGTTCCAGTAGCTGCCTGCGCACAATCTCAAAATGTACTTCCTCCCCTATTTCCGCTGCTCCCAAGCTGGCACAAGCTTTCAAAACACAAGACAAAACCACAGCATCAGGTAAAAGGTCATGCTGCTTCATTTTTCCAAAGAGAGAAAGGGCTTTCTGATCATACCCATGTTCACAATAGCCAGCAATAAGAGTAGTCCACGAGACTACACATCTGACAGGCAGCTCATTGAACACTTTCTGTGCCATGTCAAGTTTACCACACTTTGCATACATGTCCAATATTGCATTTCCAACAACTGCATCCCCCAGCCGTCCATTACTCACAATCTCACCATGCACTCTCTCACCATTCTCAACTGCTTTAAGGGAACCACAAACTTTGAGCAAGGAAGTGAATGTACCAGCATCAGGCGATAGACCCTCATCTTGCATGTGCTTTAAGAGATCAAAAGTTTCATCACAGTAACCCTTTTCACAATATCCTTCAATCAACGCATTCCAGGAAATTATATCTCTAATTAAGAGGCTATCAAAAATTGTTTTGGCCTCCACAAGGGCACCACATTTGCCATACATACTGACCATCGCATTACCAAGCACTAAATCTGTTTTGAAACGATCATCCATGCCTGTCTCTATATGAATCTCTTTGCCCGCTTTTATCAATCGTAGATTCCCACAAGCTTTCATCATGCTGGCTAGGGTCACTGCACTGGGGAGCAGCCCTTCACACTTCATCTGCTTAAAATGTACCAAAGCTTTGTCACAGAGTTCATGTTGGCAATATCCTGTTATTAACGTGTTCCAAGTTATTGTATTCCGGACTGTGAGGTCATCAAATATATATTGCGCTTTTACAAGGTCATTACACTTGGCATACATGTCCACCAATGCATTCCCAATCACAGTAGCACTGTTTTGCAAATACTTGTTCCTCACGACCTCAATATGTATTTCCTTGCCTTCCTCAAGAGCCCCTATAGTTCCACAGGCTTTCAATATGGACGCATAAGTTGCCACATTAGGAGAGACACCTGCATATTTCATTGACGTCCAACATTTGAGTGCTTCCTTGCCATGATTATGTTGAGCATATGCTGAGATTATTGCTGTCCATGAGACCACGTCCCGATCAACTAGCTCGTCAAACACTTGCTGAGCCTTTCCTAGGGCATCACATTTCGAGTACATACTGACTAGAGAATTTCCCACAAAAATATTGATTTCAAGGAAACCACATTTGAGGACATCTGCATGTATCCTGATGCCTTTGGTCAGATTCTTTTGAGTAGCACAAGCTTTTAATACAACTGCAAGCGCAAAACCATCTGCCAGAGTCACCTGTGAACTTTCACGATCATTCAAAAGTTGGGTATTAACTATCTCCTTCGCTTGGTGAATATCCATATCAACCATTGTTGTTTGCCAAGGCACATGACTCTTCAGGTAATCTCGTAAACTCGTACACGGCTAATACTGTGCTTTTCGGTTTGATACTAGAAGGTCCACCTTCGATATTTGATTTATTCAACGTCGGACGAAGAGATCAGATCAAATAGATGCGAAATTCATTTGGGATGTGCTCCAGTTCTGTCCGATGAGGCATAAACGCTTCCAACTCTTGCGTTTGAGATTCTTGCATGAAACAACCCGCATCTAATCGTTTGTTCTTTTCTTCCATGGACCACGTTTGGGCTTGGCATCGAAACCGTACCTGAGTAAGAACCCACAAACATGGAGCTGATACTCGATTAAGGGAAAGTATGGAGGACTTCCTTATGTAATCGCAGGCACAATGCGAAGAATTTAAGGGTCCTGAAGCGTGCGTCCTATGCATGGATGCCACCTTTCGCGACCGTACAACAGTAATGTGCGCCATAGCACTGCAAGCGCACTGTCGATGATTTTTTATTTTTTTTTATTTTTTTTTCCCCCCCCCTCTTTGCGAATAGACTCTTAGACTATCGGGTGAAACAAAGCACAAGTTTTTCAACGTATGCTAACCTTGGCCGTTGCAGTTGGTTTTTTTTTTCTTTTAGAGGCTTTTAATTCAGAAAAGGAGAATAACAGGCAGTTTAAAGGCCATAGACGACGTTGTAATATCTCCAAGGTATCACCAACTGTACTCTACTCCCTTCCCTGCACCCTACACATCCAGGTGGAGTTTCAAGAGATTTTAGGATGATTTTCCCGCTCTCAGAACATCAGATCAGCCACTTGAAATTTCTCAGCCATGTTCATTCCGTATGTGATGCTGATACAGGACAATAGCGGGACAAATGCTACATTTCTCGTCACATAATTTGTATCAATAGCGGGACAAATGCTACATTTCTCCTCACATAATTATCAGACATGAAAAAATTGTAGATGAGTTCTCCGAAGCTAACATTCTCTCTAACCACTATCCTATCTTCATACAGCTTAAAGGCTTTGTTAGAACGGCGATTTCTGATGGTGTGAGAGCTCCTATTGAGGTGCCTACACAGTGGTTGAATCGCTTCTTCTCACAGTCGGGCTTCTCAACCCCCCAAAGTGAAATATCAAGCCGACAGTTTCTTCCATTTTTCTTTGATGCCACTGCTCACGTCGATGCGGTTTTACAGCAGCAACAACGGCTTATATGAGATACTCCAACTCCATTCTTCAAATGCTGTGCTACTCTTGACGTTGTGAAAGACAAGACCCTCTAACCTACATATTTGTGTAGAATTCCCAAATTTATCCCCTAAACGGTTGTTTGTCTTGATGGAATCGCTTCATCGTGAAAACATAAGTAGAAAAGAGGTTCCAATGAGTTTTACATCCTCACTCACTTTGAGGATATTGAGACAGTTAAGAGGAGTGGGCCAAAAAAGTTAAAAGTTTCTGGATGAATGATGTTCTGAATGAAATAGATAATATTTATATGGAGTTTGAATACATGCCATGCCCAAAGTTATCCTGGAAAATGATGTCAATTGAGTAACATTTCAAAATGTAAGGCCTGCATCACCTCCATTCTTCTAGGTCCTTAGAACGTATAGACACACCCCTAAAACACAACCCCTTAAATAATCCCATGAACCTCAATCCTCTAGCCTTTAACTCCAAGGGTCTAATTGACATGGTCAGATCAATGATCCTTACAATTTTTTTCTTACTATTGGTCTATGCCCCCAATCAATACTCTCTAAGGGCAAGATTCTCATAGTCCCTTGAATACATTTTTGAGAACATCATTGTTGTTGGTGATTTCAAAATGGTCAGTATGTTGAGGATAAAATCAATGAGAGTTATACATAGTACTCTTTTGTGATAAGGTCAGAGTGTCCCCAACTATGCCCAAGAGAGAAGCTAGGATATCTCCTGCAATAGTTTTAGGAATTAGAATCCAATTTGTAATTTGTCCCAAAGGGGGCCCACTTATAACCCAATCTCCCTCATTTTCTAAAGAGCTTTCTACCATTTTCTGAAGTGCTGAATAGAGTGAAAGAACTTCATCTTCATTATGATTTCTCCACACTTTCTCTTGCATATTACTTCAAAATTTTGGTGCTTATGATAGTGGTGATTAATAGTGTTATCTAGCCATTAAAAAATGCTTCTATTGTATGGACGCTTGAATGAACTTGTATGTTGAATGTTTGTGCATTTGTCGTATACAAGTGAATTTGGATGCATGTGCAAGCAAGAGTCACAAATTCTTTGAGATATTTTAATTGAAATTTTGATAGATTTTGGTTAAGTAGTTTGTAAGTTATGTTTATTTTCGCATCTATATGTATGAGGTGACCAACATAACTTTATGTAATTTTGTGGCTAGATTCCATTCTTCTCCATATCCAATGAGATCATTTCCATCATTACTACGCATGACCTCCATGAAGTAGCCATTAAAGGTTTGAATTGAGAAAAACTTTGTCCCTTGTCTATTTATGGCATGGGAAAACGCTTTGACACTCATGTTCACTATGTGGGGAATATGAATTACGGAGGGATGCAAATTATTATTTTCGTGTACATGTAACTACCTTGTTAGCATATGGACATGTATATCCACAAAAAAAAAAAAAAATCCTGACTTGTATATCGATAATTTTTCTTGTTCGAGATTGAGTTCTGCAGAAGCACATGAACAACACATGGAAGAAAAAGAAGAAGCTTGCAGAATAACACATCATAGAATGTATTAGCAAGTCATAAGTGACCCATTAGGCTTACAGGTATATATACGATCCGGGGGGCAAAAACCTCCTAAAGGGGGAGAAAAGTGCCTCAAAAATCCTAAGTGTTTTCACACATCACTATTTATATATATCAACAAATCCCCTCTGGGAATGATGCGGTAAACAAGCAGCTCTCACTCATGTATAAGGAAGTGACAAGCTATGTGGAAAGAAATCACAAAGGGAACTATGCCTAAACCATGTGATTTCATGTGATTTCCTAAGCGTGGAAACCATGTGATTGTTGATACTTCCATGCTCCAACATTTGTCCAAGTATAAGTACATTCTCATGCAAGCTCATTTATCCCACATACAAGGAGGTTTTCCCTCAACTCTAGATAATGAGGGTGTCACTTCACTTCCCATAAGCTCATATACTCAAGTTCTTGGCAAGAGTGCCCACACTCTCCTAAAAGACAAATTTGGAGATTATATCAATTTTGTTTTCAGCCAACACAAGGTTGGAAGTTTTGTTGATCAGAGTTTGTACCTAGAGAGGTAATTCAGTATTCAGCATATGAGGAGATGGAGCTCAGATGGTAGAAGCATGTTTTATCTTCTATGTTCACTTCCATTTGTATACCATGTTTGTTTTGTCTCTTACTCTTAGCACTAGAGGAAGAGAAAAATTCATTTGAAGAAGTTAAGAGTGCTTGCTACTCAAGATAAAGAGAACAAAAGGTATGGAAGAGAAGTTTGAAGATGTTGACATCATTAGGTGGAAGAAAGATGCAGAAGAAGAAAGTCCAACAATTCCAAAGGGAAAGTAAGACTTCCTTTTCTCTTATATTTTCCATATACTTTTCCTACTTTTATCCTCTACATCCAAAGATAAGTCTACGAGAACATCTTGTGAAGAAGATAGTTTAAAGAAGAAGCAATTTCTTGTTTTGCATTACACTTGGTCATGTTTTAGCAGTTTTTGACAAAGAATTTCATTGAGAGGAAGAAAAGACAGCTTATATGTTTTGGCTCATATGTGTATGAGTTATGAAGCTTTTTGAGCAGGTAGCTATGTCACGAGGAAGGAGATAAGGAAGAGGGCTCTCACACACACTCTCACTCTCAAGGAGAAGCACACACACAAATTGAGGCAAGGAAGAATGATCTTCTTCTTCTTCTTCTTCTTCTTCTATTACATAAAAAGGAATGTACAAGAATGACCTAAAAACAAGAATACAACAAGTGCAATATATAAAGATCAGTACATAAGGAAAAACCTAATGTCCGCGAATGAGTGAGCTCGCAAGGAACAAATGTGCCATCACTCTCGGTAGATAAATCTAATAAAGCTCAATGAAGCATACCTGACATATACTGGCATGACCACTATACATATCAGAGAATGAAAAACTGGTACATGTCATCCTGGATCATCACACGTTGAGCTTGATATCTCAACACTCCCCCTCAATCTCAATGCCATATCCTGTAATCCAAGCATCTCCCGAAACTTCTTCAACTTCTCAGCTCCAAGTGCTTTGGTGAAAATATCAGCAACTTGCTCATCTGCTCTCACATAAACAAGATCAATATCACCTGCTAATACCTTCCCTATGATGAACTGATAATGTACCTTGATATGTTTTGTTCTGGCATGGAAAACATGGTTTTGTGCTAACTGTATGCTGCTAAGATTATCACAATAGATAGTGATAGGCTTTTGCACTTCCACACCTAAATCTGCAAGTAACATCTCCAACCATGATGCCTCACATGCTGCCATTGCAGCACCTCTATACTCAGACTCTGTAATGGACAAAGCAATAGTGGGTTGCTTCTTGCTGCTCCATGTAACAGCTGCACTCCCAAGTGAGAATAGAAAGCCAGTAGTAGATCTTCTATCTGGAATGCTACCAGCCCAATCTGCATCGGTGTATCCATAAACTTGCAAATCTACACCAACCTCATAAAACAATGCATAATCCAAAGTAGCACTCACATAACGTAGAGTGCACCTCAGAGCATCCAAATGTGGTTTCCTGGGAACCTGCATAAACTGACTTTCAAGTCCGACAGTATAACTTAGATCAGGCCTTGTAGTTGTGAGATATATAAGACTTCCCATAATTTTCCTGTACATAGTAGCACAATGCTTCACCTGATGTAGTGTCCAACTTCAAATTCTGATCTAATGGCATAGCAATTGTCTTACAATCAGCCATACCATACTTTTGCAGCATATTCAAGGCATATTGCCTTTGCGACATCCATATGCCTGTTTTTGTATGTATAAAATCAAAGCCCAAGAAATAGCGCAAGACACCAAGATCTTTCATGTCAAATTCCTGCATAAGAAGTTGCTTTACCTCCTTGATGTTTCCTTCATTATCACCACCTACAATTAGTTCATCAACATAAATAGCCACAATAGTGATGCCATCATCAACCTTCCTTGCATATAGTGAGTGATCTGCATCACACATAGAAAACCCAATGTTAGTTAAGTAATCAGCAATCCTCACATGCCATGCACGAGGGGCTTGCTTCAGCCCATACAAAGCCTTTTGCAACCTGCAAACATATTCTAGATGCTTTGAATCTTCATATCCTTGTGGCTGGTCCATATATACTTCTTCCGGTAACTCACCATGTAGGAAAGCATTCTTCACATCCATCTGATGCAAAGTCTATCCTTTTGTTGTAGCTAATGCAACAAGTGTCCTGACAGCAGACACTTTAGCTATAGGGTTGAACGTTTCCTCATAATCAATGCCATAGGTCTGTGCATATCCTTTAGCTACCAATCGTGCTTTATACCTTCTTATGCTACCATCAGCATTATGCTTTACCTTGTAAACCCATTTGCAGCCTATGGGTTTCTTTCCTTGCGGCAATGGAACCAACTTCCATGTCTCATTTCCATAAAGTGTAGCCATCTCCTCATCGATAGCTTTTTCCCAATCTGCAATTCCAATTGCATCTTCAAAGCAAGAAGGTTCAACATCTTGTATTACCTTTGTCATGTAGGCACAATGACGAGCCATGTAACTATCATATGTCAATCGTTGCACTGAATTCTGCATCCTCCCAGATCTTTTTAGTCCTGGATCACTTCTCCTTGTATCATTTGCATGTTCCCTTCTTACTCCTGGAGTCTTCATAGAGGGCAATACAAGTTCCCCATCAAGACTCTTTTCTGAACCGCTTGAATCCCCATCAACGTCTTCAAAACCTGCACATGTTTTATGACCAGCAAAAAGCTTTTATTTACCTTTCTTGGATGTATTTGATGAATTTGCTGGACTGAAATTTCCACATAATCTTCCACTCCATGGATTTGAGTTGGAACTATTGCTTCGCGATGCATTCAGTCCACTCAAAACTTGAGATTCTGCACTTGATTTTTCAGCATTTTCTTTGTCATTTGGTTCAAGATAGTCCTTCTTTGGGGAAGCTTGACATTTCATCAAATACCACATCTCTGCTCACCTTTACCTATCGTGTGAGTGGGTTATAACATTTATATCCCTTTTGCTCAAGGCAGTATCCAATGAAGACACACTTTTCTGCTTTTGGATCAAGCTTCGTCCTCAATTCATCTGGGACATGTACATATGCAATACAGCAAAAAACTTTCAGATGTGATAAGTTTGGCTTTTTACCTGTAAACTTCTCTTCAGGTGTAACTTGATGTACAACAACAGTCGGAGTTCTATTCATGATGTATACAACAGTATGCATAGCTTTTGCCCAATAACAATGAGGCATATTCTTCTCAGCCATCAAGGCTCTTGCTATTTCTACAATATGTCTATTTTTGCGTTCAGCAACACCATTCTGTTGTGGTGTGTACCTACATGAAAAATGACGCCGAATTCCATGATTTTTTAGAAAACTGTTCAACTCATTTGAAATGTATTCACCTCCTCCATCAGATCTTAATGTCTGAATGTACTTCCTTGTCTGCTTTTCCAACATAGCTTTAAAATTCTGGAAGTGAGGGAACACCTCGCTCTTCTCTTTCATGAAATATACCCATACTTTGCGTGTATGGTCATCAATGAAAGTAACATAAAACCTACAACCACCCATAGATTGTCATGTGGAAATGATGCTCTTGACTGTTTACCAAATTGACATGCTGCACATACCTTTTGCATTTCTACCACTTTGAAATCTGGTAGTCCATGGACAATCTCCTTTGACTGCATCAATTTCAGCCTTTGCAAGTTTGCATGTCCAATCCATTTGTGCCACATCTCTATATCTGCAATAACTCTTGTACCTTTTGCAAACATGGCTACATTCATTTTAGGATTCTTCACTTCCTACCCACTTTGTTTCCTTTGGCAACCAATGGTCCATCTTGCTTGTACTCTTCTACATATAATCCATCAACATTGAACCTGACTTGTAATCCCTGGTCAACCATTTGTCCAGCAGAAACCAGATTCTTTGTTATATTTGGAACATGCAACACATCAACAAGATGTTTTACCTTCCCGTCCTCCATAGACAATGCTATGTTTCCTATATGCTCAATAGGATGCGATGCATCATCACCTATTTCAACATATCCAGGAAGTGGCATTTTTTGCAAACTACTAAACCATTCTACATGACTGGTCATGTGATTTGAAGCACCCGAGTCAACATACTAGACATTATCATTCGATTTTGAAATACCAGCAGACATCGTATTCATCACGTGGTGTTGTACCATGAAGAGCTTCTCAGAATCATCTGAACTTGGATGCATAGTTGTTTTGCTGCCTTCTGTTATTTTGATTCTTCAACCTGCAATGACGTTCAAAGTGTCCAGGTTTACCACAATTCCAGCATCCTTTACTATCATTACCTGAATCATTTCTTTGGAAATTTTTGCGACCTTTTTGGCTCCCCCTGCCTCGAAACTGTCCTCTTCCTCCTGCATGATTCTGTTGTTGACCTTGGTCTTGGTTATTGTTTCCTCTTCCACTTCCAAAACCTCTACCTTTGCCTCTTCCTCTACCAGAGTAGAATACCTGCTCAGAACTAGATTTTCCTTGGGAGTTTGAGTCCTTACCAAGATTCTTTTCTTTTTTCCCTAGTCTGTATAGAAGTTCTGAACTGCTTATATGTAGCTCCTAACCCACGAAGGCACACTTCCACCTTATCATCATCATCTACATTCACGTCAATAGATGCAAGTGACTCACATATGCTTTTGATTTTCAAGGTGTAGTCACTTACCGACATGCTCTTCTTCTCCAATGTATGCAACTCGTTCTTGAGTTGCAATTTCCGTGCCTTCGTGTTGGTCTCATACAATGTGACCAAACTATTCCAAGCCTCTTTTGGAGTCTTGGCATCATGTATGTGTCCAATCATGCTATCCTATATGCTAACAGACAGCCGATGCATTACCTTTCGTGCTCCTCGATTCCATTCCTCATATGCTCTTACCTGATCTGTAGTCCGATTCCTTTCTAGTAACTGCGGAGCATTTTCATTCTCTCCTTTGATGTACTTCCAATAGCCTTTTCCCATCAGGAAATTTGTCATTCTGAATCTCCAAGCATGGAAGTTGTTCTTGTCCAGCTTATCGCTCATAAGATGACTCATTCCATCTATGTTTACCATTTCTGCAATAATTCACAACACTGCAAAACACTCCAAGCAGCACTTCTGCTTGAACACTATCTCACTATGACGTGACAATTCGATCTCAGAAAAACACAGTTTTTGTGTATCAACAGTACACGGAATCACTTGAAATTCTGGATCTGGAATATATGAGTGTTGTCGAACACAATGCAAGTTACAGTTTCTGAAACTAACCTGGTTTTTCTGTAGGCCCCACCTTGTGGGCTCGAAATGGAGGTCGAGATGGTCTTCTACCTTCACGCCGATTTTCGTAGCAAACGGAGGTCGTTTATGAATCGCGTTTTCTCCATGCCTTGTTGCATACTCTTCACTGTCGCCTTCTCCATGAGCTCTCTACAGCCACGCTGGCTCTAATACCATGTCATGAGGAAGGAGATAAGGAAGAGAGCTCTCACACACACTCTCACTCTCAAGGAGAAGCACACACACAAATTGAGACAAGGAAGAATGATCTTCTTCTTCTTCTATTACATAAAAAGGAATGTACAAGAATGAACTAAAAAAACAAGAATACAACAAGTGCAATATATAAAGATCAATACATAAGGAAAAACCTAATGTCCGTGAATGAGTGAGCTGGCAAGGAACAAATGTGCCATCACTCTCAGTAGATAAATCTAATAAAGCTCAATGAAGCATCCGTGACATATACTAGTGTGACCATTATACATGTCAGAGAAACAAAAAATTGGTATGTGTCATCCTGGATCATCACATGTTGAGCTTGATATCTCAACAAGCTATATGTTCCCTCAAAGAATTCTTGGAGTGTCAATTCAAAGCTACTTGGTATATGACAAGTTGTAGGGAAGTATTTTTCTTCTTTACCTAACTCTTGAGGTAAAAGAGTATTTGTATCAGATGTTCGGGACTCGGAGTGAGGTTTTTGAGTTTGGAAAAGTTACCTCATATTAATTATATTCAGTATACTCAAAAAATTCAGATTTTTTCAGGATGAAAATTCAAAAAATTCAGTATTTTCAAGAAAATTTAGAAAAATTCAGATTTTGTGATGTACCAATCAATTGGAGAATCTACTTTTGATGATTGTCTTGACTTTTGGATACATGCTTGTATTCAAAAAGGTGTTCCATCAGATCGTATCACTTGATTGATAAGTGGAGTTAGCCAAAAAAAAGTCAAGTAGATACTATCACATTTCACCCAGGAAGAATATGAAGATATGAAGTATCAACTTGCAGCTTTTGGAGTTCTCAAGGTGAGAGTTTGTCCACTTATGTTTCAAGTAGGAGTTGCAGATTCTTCGAAAAGATCTAGTTGAAGAAAAGTTTTACAACTTTTTGTAATAAGCATGGATTCTTAGAGACATTCAGTTTGCAAATCAAACATTCAGTCATGAAGGTTTGATGAGAGCAGATTCTACACAGGTATTTTGTTGGAGAGATCTTGAATGATCTTGAAGATCTTGAATATTTTTGAGTTAGATGTCTATCCTTTGTTTGTAAAATTCTTAGCATTGCATGATCTTGATTATGTTTCTACCTCTGATTGCATGGAGGATGACTTTGATCCTTTCGACTAGCTGCACATATTGGAAGCCATCAAAGTAGTTATAAATAATAAAACACTCATACATCATTGTGACAAAGATGGCTATGAATTGGATTTATTTTTAGTGGATGTGGTGGATCTCATGGATACTGACCTAGTTTGTCAGATAGTATTTCCATGTGAAGAGATCCCCCATCCACCAAACGATGTTGCATCCACCATTAGGAAGAGTACTTGAAAGATATGGGGACCCTAATGGCTCCATAGATCATGGATAAGCCTACATGAACCATTTTTCAAATCCATGAAACTAGGATTGCAGTATATTTTCTTATAGAAGGATGCCTTCATATTGACCAATGCACCAGCCATCTTTCAAAGGCTAATGTGCCAGATCTTCGAGGATTTTCTTAGGAAATTCCTAGAAGTGTATATTGATGATCTTTGTGTGTATTCTAATAAAATAAAAGAACATGTTCTAGACTTAAGATGGATCTTTGATAAATGCCATTTTTATAAAGTGTGCTTGAACCCTGAAAAGTGTGTCTTTATGGTCTACCAAGATAAAATCCTTGGGCATATAGTCTACAAGAATGGCATATCTACTGACAAAGAAAAAGTAAGATCTATTCAAGATCTACCCAAACCATGGAATGTAAAAGAATTCCAAGTTTTAATGGGACATTGCAGATATTATCCATGGTTCATACACATGCATGTGACCATAGATCAGCCAATTTATGGGTTTTTAATAAATTTTAAGTGAACAAATGATTCCAAGAACTAAAAAAATGTCATATAAGCACTAATATTAAAGGCCCCAAATTGGAATAAACTATTCCATATCCATGTGGATTCCTCTAATTTTGAAATTGGATGCATCCTAGTGCAACTTGAGAGCAATCTAGACTTCCCAATTGCATATCCAAGTCGTCAACTTATCCCAATAGAAAACAATTATATAACTACCAAGAGATAGGGCCTCGACATAATCATCTAACAGAAGTCTTGGGAATTAGAAAAATCATTTTTATAATAATAGATTTACTACAATACAGGGTGGTTATTATATAGGTATACATTGTAAGAGCCTTTTATATGATACTGATGCATAAAAGCACTAAATGGATGGTATTTTATTTCAAAAACCATCATACAGTGTCATACAATTATGTTACATGTTTTTTAAACAATGATTTATGTACCTATCCCAATACCACTAACCATCTCAATATTTCATTGCATATGCATATTCAACTCTACTGAGAAAAAAATTCATCCTAAAAATATGAGCTTATCTCAATTATATAAGGTATATAATATCAATAAAAATAATTCTAAACATTATAAATTGATTTATGCTAGAGTTTGAGGTCTGTAGAAACATGCGAATAGCACAAGGAAGAAGACGAAGCTTGGAGCACAACACACAATATTGAATGTATTACCACTAGAATGTACAAAGATAAGTAGCCCATTAGGGTAATATGCATATATAAAAGTTCCTTGGTGGTCCTAGTGTGTTCACACACATAATTACCTAAATATATCAAGAAATCCCCCCTGGGAGTGATGTGGTAATCAAGGAGTTGGCACTCATGTATAAGGAAGTGACATGCTATGTGGAATAAATCCACAAAATGAAGTACCCCAAAGCTTTGCAAAAAGCTTCAAACTTCTCCTAGGCAAAGCCTTTGTGAAAAGTTCTGCAATGTCCTCCTGTGTGGGCACATATGCCAAACTGATCTCTCCAACAGAGAACCTCTCCCTGACATAATGATAGTGCACCTCAATGTTCTTAGTGCAAGCATGAAACACAGGCTTCC
Source organism: Ceratopteris richardii (assembly GCA_020310875.1). Lineage (NCBI taxonomy): Eukaryota > Viridiplantae > Streptophyta > Polypodiopsida > Polypodiales > Pteridaceae > Ceratopteris > Ceratopteris richardii. The sequence goes on along the minus strand of CM035433.1, from coordinate 124,482,406 downwards.
TTGCAATTGCCAATGCGCTCTCATTTGTTGGTGGTACTTTCGCTCTGATACCACTTATTGATGGCCGTCGCGGGAAAGGCTTGAACCTTGTCAAGTTTGCGAAAATTGTCGTGCCACCAAAAAGATTGGCTAAGCTAGAGCGATATTAGAACACCTCTATAATCAGCAGTAGCTCAACACAATTACTGTCACTCAACATATAAGACTGCGTTTGAATTTATTGAAAAAAATTCACTGGAACTTCACCGGACTGTCACCAGACTGACACCGTAGTTATACCGGAATCTTACCGGAATCAACTCCTATTCTGTTTGTAACTACTTTAAGTGAATATACATGAAGTAAGGAAGTGATGCGTGAACTTCCTTCACTGAGTGAACACTTTTTGAAGTTTAAGGAAAAACTTCTCCGGTTCAGAATGTCTCTTTTTGGTTAGACTTTGTACTGTGTGTACATATCCATTTCACCGAAATCCTTAACGAATTGATAGTAGAGATGTCTAGCTATAAGATAAGCTATCTCTCATACAAGACCTTAATTTACTCTGCGAGATATACTTTGTTGTTCTACCGAAAAACACGTTTACTGAGAAAACTGTAATTGACCGAAAAATTCGTTTACTGAGAAAGTACCGGGAAACACGTTTACTGAACGAACTGTAACTATGAACGAACTTTCTACCGTAACACGAAAATACTCAGAGTTCTTCACATACGAACAGTGCGCGCAAACTTCCACATGAACATGTGTTTTCTATTAGAGAAGATGTGTACAAATTAGCTCGGCCTCTTCTTCCTCAAGCTATGGAAATTCTCCTACACTGAGTAGTTTCTCTTTACCATCTCTCTCAGATGAATACCTGACATTTCAGGTTTCTGTTATTCATCTGTACATACGCAATCTCTGGCGTCTTCTCTCTCACTCTCTCTTCTCGACCTCTATATGCGCTCTGCGTGCACGTTCTAGTTCGCACTCCCTCTCTCTTTTATTCTTATGCACGTTCTCTCTTTATATACAGTTTGATTCGGTGTAACGAACTCTATCAAACTCTGATTTTGCAAGATTCTGCGCTGTACATAACGGCCATCAGTTTTTCCCTTCATTAAGGCTTTGATTTTTTGAATATTTGATTCCGCTTCTCTTTATCTTTCTTTGTCCTTTTATGTCTGTCTGTACGTCAAATTTGTGAGTGATTCTTCAACAGCTCCCCCTCAATCACTAATTTGACTCTTCCTGTCTTTCATATATTTTTCTTTCTTTTATACCTGCCATTTCTTTGAATCTGCTTGTCTTTGTTCCATCCAAGCTCTTTGTCAAAATGTCTGCAATCTGATCTTTTGTCGGAGTGTATACTATTTCTATCTCCTTCTCCATTACCTTTTCCCTCAGGAAATGATACTGAATTTCTATGTGCTTTGTTCTTGCATGAAATACTGGATTTGCTGCAAGATACAGCGAGCTCATATTATCTCCATATATGATAGGTATACCTTGATCAATACCCATGCTTTTGAAGAAGGTCTGCATCCATATCACTTCTTTAGCTGCTTCTACAAGTCCTTTATATTCTGCTTCTGTTGATGATAACGCCACTGTGTGTTGTTTCTTCGAACACCAGCTCACTAGCTTATCTCCTAGGTATATCATATACCCATGTGTTGATCTTCTGTCATCTTGACTTCCTGCCCAGTCTGAGTCACTGAATGCTCTCAGCTTTATATCTGATGTAAAAGGATAATACAATCCTTCCTTTATAGTTCTTTTGATATATCTAAGAACTCTTTGTCCTGCAACCCAATGTTGATCTTTCGGACAATGCATGAACTGTGAGAGAACTCCCACTGCATAGCTAAGATCCGGTCGTATTAGTGTAGCGTAGATTAAGCTTCCCACTAACGACTGATACTTTCTCGTATCTTTAAACTCTGCTCCACTATATTTGCTGAGTTTATGATTTACTTCAAGCGGTGTTGAAGCTTCTCTGCAATTCTCCATATTAAGCTTCTTCAGTAAGTTTAGGAGATACCTTTCTTGCGTAACATATACAACATGATCTATGTATGTGATTTCCATTCCAAGAAAGTATGATAACTTTCCTAGATCACTGATCTGAAACTCCTTTTCAAGTAATCTCTTTACTTCTTTAATTCCTTCATCTGACGTACCTGTGATTATAATGTCATCTACATAGATGCAAATGTAGATCATGCCTTCTTCTGTTCTCTTGATGAGTAAACTTGCATGTGCCTTCAAACTTTGGTATCCAAGTTCATTGAGATATTTCATAAGTCTATAATTCCAAGCTCTTGGAGCTTGCTTCAGACCATAAAGTGCTTTCCTTAATCTGCAAACAAAATTTGGGTATCTGGAACTTACAAACCCTTCCAGTTGTTCCATGTAGACTTCATCTGATATATATCCATTTAGAAATGCGTTCTTTATATCTAGCTGACTTAGTTTCCATCCTTTCGATGCTACTATAGCAATCACTGTCCTTATGGTTGACATCTTTGCCACCGAACTGAACGTCTCATCATAATCTATGCCATGCGTCTGAGCATAGCCCTTGATAACCAGTCTAGCTTTGTATCTGGCTATCCTTCCATCTGCAAGTTTCTTAACTTTGAAAACCCATTTAATTCTGATTACTTTCTTACCATTTGGTTTTGAAACAATTTCCATGTCTTGTTTATTGGGTGTGTGTAGAAGTGCGAGAGACACACAAGAAGAAACACACAAGGAGCACAAACGCAGCAAGACACACGGAGAAGACGATGGCTGGAATAGCTCTCTCTATTGATCGATGAACTGAACTAAAGTAAGAGCTGAATAATATCCCTAAGTACAAAGTACCACCACATATGAGAGTATCAAGTATGTGGTAACATGGGGAAAAAACCTCTAGCCAACACTAGAGTAAAAAAGTGCCCATGTATAGGGAAAAGGTTGAACACATAAGTGTAACAAACCCCCCTGGAGCGAATGATGTGAACACATACAGGGAGTGACAGATCAGCGCCCACAAGGTAACAAGCCTAAAGCTTTGCGAAAAGCTTCAAACTTTTCCCGTGGAAGAGCTTTGGTGAATATGTCTGCCACATTATCTTGTGTAGGCACATATACCAAATCAATATCTCCTGCATGAAGGCGCTCTCTCACATAGTGATAATGCACCTCAATATGTTTGGTCCGTGCATGAAACACTGGGTTTCGTGCAACAGCCAAAGCACTCTGACTATCAATGAGAATATGCGTAGCAGCATCAATCTCCATGCAAATATCCATCAATAGGCGTCTCAACCATATACACTCCACTGTAGCTGTGAAAACTGCCCTGTACTCAGCTTCACCACTCGATGTTGCCACTGTAGGTTGCTTCTTACTCAACCAAGATATGCATGAGTCTCCAAGGAAAAACCAATTACCACTAGTGGACACGTGAGTATCATAACAACCAGCCCAATCACTATCTGTAAAAGCATGCAAGCATGGCTGAACATCTCTGCCATAAAAGAGACATAAACTCAAAGCGCCTCGAAGATATCTAAACACACGTTTCACCGCTTGCCAATGCTTAGTGCTAGGGCTATGCATGAATCGACTCAACTGGGAAACTACATACTGTATATCCGGCCTTGTGTTGCATGCATATATAAGACATCCCACAGCCTGCTGATAAAGAGAAGTGTCAAATGCATCATTGGAATCCTCAATTGAGAATCTAAATCCTGTCTCAACTGGTGTGGAAACTGGCTTGCAATCCTCAAACTCAAAACGCTGAAGTAGTTTTTCAACATACTTTGCTTGATGCATAACAATTCCCCCCTCAACGAATACAAACTGGATGCAAAGATAGTAGCTCAAAAGACCAAGATAAGTGACATCAAAAGTATGCTGCAAATCAGCCATAAGAATGTCAAGTTTTGCATCACATGACCCAGTCAAGAGTATGTCATCGACATAAAGAACAAGCACTATAAGATCAGCCCCATTTTTGCATACATAGAGTGTGCTTTCAATCGGACTACATGTGAAGCCAAGAGCAATCAAGTGCTTATGTATTTTGTCATACCATGCACGTGGAGCTTGCTTGAGACCATACAAGGCTTTATGCAAGCGACAAACCATATGCTCTTTCCCTTTCATAGCAAATCCAGGAGGTTGCTTCACATAGACCTCTTCTTGCAAATCTCCATTCAAGAAGGTTGTTTTTATGTCCAATTGATGCACTTTCCAACCTCGATGGGCAGCCAATGCAACCACGGTACGAATGGTAGTCATGCATGAAGTACGTGCAAAAGTTTCCTCATAGTCAATGCCATATTGTTGTGCATATCCTTTGGCAACCAATCTAGCTTTGTAGCGATCAATGCTACCATCAGATTTTCTCTTAATCTTATAAACCCACTTTGTACCAATGGCATTTTTTCCTTTTGGCAATTCACATAACTCCCAAGTACCATTCCTATGTATGGAATCCATTTTTGATTGCATAGCACTCATCCATTGTGGATCGTCACATGCATCTTCAAAAGAAAGTGGCTCTTCATTACATGTTGTAGCAATAAGAGAATAATCCACAAAATTACTTGATGCATGGTGAGAGCTTGATCTTGTTCTACCAAGTAAAGGTGCACTCAATTTGCTGTCCTGCAAAGTTTGTTTCAGCCACTTTGGCATAGATTGTGCACTCTTGATAGACATGCATTCATTATGTAAAACATCTTCAATATGTACATCATGCGTGGGCTGAATTTCGTGCTCAGTTTCAGCCATATTTGGACGCAAATGTTCAGCCATATGTGGCTGAAAATTTCCAACAATTTTAGCAATTTTTGGCTGAATTTTTTCAGCCATGTTTGGCTGGAAATTCTCTGCATTTTCAGCCCTATTTGGCTGGAATTTTTCAGCCCTTTGAACCTCAGTTGGCTGGTCTACATGGCCATATTCAAGCGCACCATTTTGGAACAAAGGCATGAGTGTATCGAACACATCTTGTGAGCTAACTGTTGGCAGTTTTTTGCATTCAAGTAGAGGGAAAACTGAATTTTCAGCAAATACCACATCTCGACTCACAATAATTGTGTTCGTCAATGGATGGTACAACCGATATCCCTTACTTTCAGCACTATAACCAACAAATATACATTTCTTTGCCTTGTCATCAAGTTTGTGACGTTGTTGTGATGGCACAAGAGCATATGCCAAACAACCAAACACACGCATATGACTAACCATAGGCTTATGACCATTCCAAGCCTCATAAGGAGTGATGACTCTCAATGCTTTTGTAGGGCAGCGATTCAACACATAATTTGCACACATGACCGCTTCCATCCAAAATTTATGAGGAAGATGCTTTCCTTTAACCATACATCGTGCCATTTCAAGTAGAGTTCTACTTTTACGCTCGGCAACACCATTTTGTTGAGGTGTATATGGCATCGTACATTGGTGTGAAATACCTCTTTCACGAAGAAAAGCACTAAACTCATGTGACATGTATTCACCACCACAATCCGTGCGTAGAGTCAAAAGCTTTTGTGAAGAAAAATTTTGAGCCATAGCTAAAAATGCTTTGAAGCAAGAAAATACCTCATTCTTTGCTTTCATAGGATAGACCCATGTATGGCGAGTAGCATCATCAATGAAGGTAACAAAATATACATGCTTCCCAAAAGATGGGGTCTTGATGGGACCACATACATCACTATGAACAAGTTGCAATTTTCTTGTAGTGTGTGTGTGACTATCTTTTGGAAAAGAAGCACGATGCATTTTTCCAAGAATGCAACCTTCACATGCATGCTTTTCAATGGACTCAAGTGTAGGCAAGCCAATAACCATGTCCTTCTTTTGCAAGTAGAGCAAACTATTGAAGTTTAAATGACCAAAACGAGCATGCCAAAGCTCTATTTCAGCCATGGAAGAAGTATGAGCAACTAAGGCATTCAAGGCAGCCCTCTTGTATGTATCAATGCGATACAAACCATTACATATTGTACCGGACATCACGATAACATCGCCATTGCTGAAATCATGAACCATACACTTATCATCAACAAAGTGTACATGAAGTCCAACTTTGGCAATCAACGGAACTGAAATTAAGTTCTTCTTGATACCGGGCACATACAATGCATTTTTCAAGAGAATAACACCTCCATTTGCAGCCGTAAGCTCAATTTCTCCTACTCCAATGATAGGATAAGAGGCATTGTTTGCACACACCACATGTCCTCCTTTAGGTGCATCTTTCAAAGAGGCAAAAAATCTTTTGCATGATGTTATGTGCTTTGAAGCACCACTATCAAAGAACCAATCCGAATCAGCCTCACTCACAACCATACATTTAGAATGTAAAGAAGCATCATAATGACATGTAACAACACATGCCCAAAAATCTTGAGCCATGTTAGCTTCATCATTCGTTGCATTTGCTGAATTTTCAGCAATAGACATGCCTGATTCCTTCTTCTTTTCATTGCGTTTAGCAAGATTTCTACACTCATCAATAGTATGACCAGCCTTCCGGCAACATTTGCATCTCTTCTTCTTTTGCAAATCACCATCATTAGAGGAATGAGTGGAAGAGGAAGCTTGAGGCTTTGATTTTGATGAACCAAAAGCTGAACCATACTTGCTTTTCCCCTTTTGTGAGATAGCAAGTGCTTGCATTCCTCCAATCAAACCACTCCTATTCACTCTAGATTGCTCTTCTTGCAAAAGAAGAGACACAACCTCATCAAATGCATACATATTAGGATTTCCTTTTGCAACCAAACGAAGTGTAGTAGCAAAGCTTTGAAAAGATTCTGGTAATCCTTTCAACAATGTAGAAATGAGTGATGCATCTAGAATGATCTCATCTATGTTTGCCAATTGCTCTTTCAAGTCCTTGATGCGTGTCACATACACATCCACTGACTCATTTTCAGCCATACATACATCCTCAAGTTGCTTCCTCAAGTATGCAACACGTGCTTCATTACACACGGCATACAAAGAAGCAAGAGTGTCCCATGCCTGTCGTGATGTAGAACATGACCGAATGTGTGGAACTATATGACGCTTCATTGAAAGCGCAATCAAAGCATGAGCTTGAGCATCTTTTCCATCCCATCTAAGCTGCTCCTGTGTAGGTGGAGAAGGAGAAACCACTGTACTCGAAGAAGAAGCTCCATCTGTGACAGTAGACTGTGAAGTAGAAGCACCTGCCGGTCTTCGATCTACATCTGCCACTATGTTCCAAAGTTGTTTTGCAACAAGAACGTGCTTCATCATGTAAGACCACATCGGATAGTTGGTCCCATCAAGCTTATCTTCAGCTTGAAGCATGCCAAACAAGTCATTGCTGCCCGCCATTTCACTAAGGAACAAGAATGTGACAAAATCTTCACTCGACGAAACTGAAATGAGTGCTGAAATTTCAGCTCACAAACCGTCATTCTGATGGCGATTCTGACTGCACGAATGGCTTCGAAATGGGGGTAAAACTCCAGCGCACCTGGTGGAAATGTTTCTCGGCTGCTGAAATTCACACTTCTATGCTCCAAAGTCGATTTGCACTGTTAAAGTGCGCGTGCGTTGTCGTCGAGATTTTCTCTCCTCTCTCACTTGTGAAGGCCTACAAAAAAAACATATTTGGTGAAGGTAGCCAGAATTCCCCGAGAAGTCCAGGATGCATCAAGGATGTCAAAGGAAGGTCACATACAAAGTTTCAAAGAAATCAAGAAAGTCCATGGTAGCGGTCAAAGTTGGTCAAAGCTGGTCAAAGTTGGGAAATTAGGGCAAAAATTTCATTGTCACCAAATTAGATGAAAATCCATATACTTGTAAAGATTGTCAAAGGCAGTCTATAGCCCAAATTTCAGCAGAAAATGGATTTAGTAGCACATTGATATGCTATGTTCATTTTGTAAAAATGTAATTTTTCTAGTTTGACCCTACAAATTCTTGTATAGAAAATTATGTTAGCCATATGGTTTGGCATGTATAAAGGCCATATGTGGCTACATATTTGTATAAAGTTTCAAGGCTATCCGAGCTTCCTAGACACCTTAATGCCACCTTGCAAGCTTCCAAATGTAGTCAAACTTGTACAAGTTAGATTCAGATGGGAGTTTTTTCTGCATATTCTTGAAGGAGATCTTTGGAAACATAGTCCTACAATGTTTCATCTTCATCAAAGCCTATTTGGAGGGTCAAAGAGTACAAAGTCCAGTTTTCAGGATCACCGCAGTTTTCTAGTTTAAGAAAATTGAAGGCTTGAATGTCTGCCACATGTCAAAATATGATTGAACCATGCTGTACGGTCAAGATGAGCTCATATTCAAGGGTGGAGATGCACTAAAGCATAAAGGAAGGAGGATCCACGAATTTTTTCCATAAAAGAAGACCTTTTTTACAATCAAAGATCAATAATGCAGCATTTCTCCAAAAATAGTGGCTTATCTTATCCGAATTGATGTCAGCACTGATCCGACGGTCCAGATCATCCCAGATCCAATGGTGGAGAATGAGGGCGCCTAAATTTCACTCCTTTACACTAGATTTGATAGAAAGAACAATTCCAAGCCATTGATTTGATTAATCAAATGGTTGTAATCAAAAGTAGTGATCCTAGAGTTGAGCATTGATTTCTCTAGATCCAAGGGCCCAAATTCATTCAAAAAACTATATAAACCCCCCTCCAAACTCCTAGAGCATCATTGTTAGGCATCCATAGGGCTCATGCTAGCTTACGGTTTCCTTGAGACGATCACCCTCGGTTGAGCGAGTGAGGATCCAAGGTGAGCTAGTATGAGTATAGAACCTAGTTTCAAATTTAAGTTAGAACTCCAATTTAGGATAGGCTCTTGAAACCAGCATCTCTATCTTGACTCACCCTCGGTGGAGCGTGTGAGTGAGTTAGAGCTGATTTTAATGAGTCTTAGACTTCTTTAGTTAGACGTTACGAGCCTAGACAGACATAGGGTCACTGGAGTGGAACTCACCTTCTTACGTGTGACATTCGGTTGAACTGTCATGGTTTGAGGGTCGGAACCACCTTTGATCAGTAGATTGCTTAGCATGACGTACCACTACGATCTTTTACATGTAACTTAATTCAAATTCTTTTAATTCATGTCACTTGTCACTTGTCTCTTGTCACCTCTCTCAGTCTCTTAAGTATTTTTACATGTCTTCTATTTCTTCTATGTGTGAGAAGGCTCCGCAGTATTGCGTTGAACCAGTGAGGATGTTTCTTTGAGCTTGTGAGTAAAATCCATCATCATAATTCACTTGCATGCATATAATCCATACAAATCCATACATATTTATTAGTTTCTGAAAGTGTATAAGAAGCTCCAATATTGGACCATTCTTCCTTTCGAAACTGATTTATGTGTAAGGATTCCATCTATTCTCATCATGCATAAATATCATCCAAAGAAGGATATATATATGGATTAGAATTAGGAAGTGTTTAAGAAGCTCCTCCAATGGACCATTCTTCCTTCCAAATTTGATTCGTGTGTATGGTTCTCTTTCATTCTTATCATTCATGTCATCAATCTAACTTGCACACCTACATTCCCATTCCCATAATTATTTCAACATCTCTCTCTTCTCCATACTCAACATTAATTTCACCTTCACATCTTTAAACCTTCCAACATTCATTAGCTTCATACACCCTGTGTGTGCCACGACCGGACCCGATCCACCCGGATTGCGATCACCTCCACATTTGAACCCGACGTGAAACGCTTCGTGGCATTTGCTTCTGATCTTGTTGGGAGGTTGTGATCCATATCCTTTGTTTCATATTTTTCATCCTCATCATATCATCATCATCATTCTTGAGTGTTGCACTGGATTTCTCACAGTATCGTGAACATCTTCGTCGCGAAGTAAACACATTTGTGAGAGATATTAGAACATCGTGCATCACTTGCTTATTCACATAAGATGGAGGAAGGATTCAAATCCCTTATTGTTGACAAACAAGGCCAAAGAATAGTCTCTTCTATGTTGAGAGAGAAGGGAAAATTCAATGGCATCAACATCACAAACTACTTAGATTTGTTTGAAGAGCAAGCTATGATTTTTGGTCTTCTTGAAGATCTTTTGATATCATTCTTTGAACGAATTGTTGATAGCTCTATCATAAACCGTGTCACTCAATATGATAGTCTTCCTTGGAGTGATTTTAGAAAGGAGATGCTCAAAGAATTCTATCTTGAAGATTATAACCAACATAATCGAGATGGATTCTTACGATGGGTCAATTCTCCAAAGCCTAGTAGCTCTATTACTCACTTACAAAATGAGTATATTAGACGCTATGAACAACTTCCTGATGAGGATAAGATAACTTTGGAACCTGATCTTGTGATCAATTTTCTTAAGCTTCTTCATCCTGAAACTCGTAGGGAAGTTGAACGGCGATTAGAAGAACCAGATAAGCGCTATGGTCTTACTGACAATTGGCAAAAAGTGCGTAAAGTAGTAGAGGCTGTAGCCCATAGACATCAAAGACAATCCATGCTTTATGAGCAAACTAGTCTTCCTCAAGCTAGCCTTCCACAAATTAAGGAGCAATTTAGAGAACAATCACATGCTATGCTTTTTGACTCTACTCCTATTCCTCAAATGATGGAGCCTACTCAAGGTTTTAAAGTAGAGCCAAATAAAAGTGTAGTTGAACAATCTCAAGTGGATATTCTCACTAAGCAAATGGAAAGTCTTAATGCTACACAATCCAATTTGGCCAAGACTATAGATGCTTTACAATCTAGTTACACCAAAACTTTCCAAAATCAAATGAACCCAATGACTTTTCAAGAGCCTAATCAACATGTTATAGCTACCAATCAAAATCCACAAGTAGCTCCTACTCAAGCATATCAAGTTCCTCCAATGCATAATCCTTCAATGCAAAATCCTCATCCTCATGTGCAAAATCCTCAAATGTATCAAAACATGTATCCTCAAGCTTCACAAATAGCTTTTCAAAATCCTCAAAATCAAAATTTTCAAAATCATCAACTGTATAATATGGAAGCTCCTCTTGCACCTCAAGTACCACATGTTGCTCCCCAAGCTCCTCAAATACATCAATTGCCTTATCAAAATCCTAATTATCCTGTTCAAGCAATACCTTATCAACAAAATCCTCAATTTCAAAATTTCCCACCACAAGTTAATCAAAATCCTCAAAATCAAAATGGTTTTGTGCGTGGCCCTCGTAGGTGTCCTTGGTGTGATTCGTTAGAGCACTTTTTGAGAGATTGTGAATTATTGAAGGCTGCTAAGGAGCAACGACTAGTAATAGACATAGACAAGAAAATCTGTGACTATCGATCTAGGCTACCTTTGCAAGGAAATTATGGTAAGGGAGGAATGAAAAAACATTATGAAAATATAACCATAATGGACGTAGGAACTAGAGGAGTGAAACTAGAAGCTCTTGATGAACAACAAGTAGAATCAAGTAAACCCACAAAGGAAGGTGATTTTTCCATAGAGGCTTTAGTAAGAGCACGAGATGAGATTAGGAGAATAACGGCTTGGGAGTCACCAATAGAAGATCAATCTCTTATTTCTCACATATCCAATGTAGAAGAAAAACGAAAAAGAGATGAAGCTGAGCCTAGTGAAAGAAGAGTAACACGAAAACAAACCTCAGAGGGAATAGAAACAATCATAGAGCAGGGAGAAACATCACAATCCAAAGATAAAAAACAAGAAGCACAACCCAATGAACAAAAACAAGAGGAGAAACAAAAAGGGAAGAAGACAAAGCAAAGAAAAACAGAACCAAAGCCTTTGGATAAACAAGATCAATCAAAACAAACTGAAGACCAAACACGAGAACATGAACAAAAACAAGACCCTGAGCAAAAACAAAAGAAACCAAAGAGAAAACCTAAAGCCATCTTGATTTCAGAAATTGAGAGAAAAATAGATCCTATGGAGATTTTAGATGACATTTTGCTTAAGAGTCAAGTGACTATGTCTTTAGAACAAGTTTTCTCTATTGCAAAGCCTGTTTTTAAAGATAACTTTATCGGCCTAATTAAAAGGAAGAGGTTTCCACTTAATCTAGATACTGAGATGCAAGATTCTCTAGATCAAGATCAAGCTATGAATGAAGCCTTAAACTTTGATGAATTTGATGAAGAGGACTTTGATGATGATGAAGTAAATGTTAATAAAAATTTCTTAGGACCTATTCAACCTGACCATGAAAATCATGAAAACAATCCTGAAAGCCACTTTAAAAGAACATTTTGGTCTAGAGGTACATCAGAGATGCATGTTAAAATAGGAAATGATAAGAACACTATCACTGTAAATGCATTAGTAGATTCCGGCTCTGAAATCAATGTGATTTCAAGAGAAGTCTATGATAAGTTTCGATGGCCCATAGATAAAGATTGTGGATGGCGTATGAGAACTGCAGATAATGGTGTAGGTACCCTGTATGGAGCTTGTGCTAGTGTGCCCATATCCATAGGAGGAATCACAGAAGAGTTTCACTTTTTTATTCAAGATAATTGCTCCTATGAAGTTCTCTTAGGTCAACCCTTTATTTGTGAGAGTCGTATGGAAACTAAAGCCATGGATGATGGGTCTACCTATGCTAGATTTAAGTCTAAGGATGGAATGCAATCACTTCAAGTCATGACAGTAGGAGTGAATCATCCTAGGAATCGATTGTCAATTAGAAAGAAACCTATTGTTACTCAGGGTCATGAGCATGCTTGTAGTGATTGTGCACCTCGATTCATGTTTGGAGCTACATATGATCAAAATTTCGGATAGAATCCATTGTTGAGCGGGACAACAGTGGATATTGGTTTGACATCTCGCATCCAACCAACATGTACAATAGTTTGTCACTTTGTTTTCCACATTCTAGATTAGATTTTCTTCATAAGAGTCTATTGTCCAAGTCTTTTATCCAAAAAAGCCAAAAAAATTATAAAAACAACAAAATCATGGAACATGATGAGAACATTGAGCATGTGATTGAGACATCTCATTGTTTCTCTACTCTTGAGGAGTTAGAGTTATGTCTTCAACAAAATTCTAATTCCCATATTATTCTTATTTCTTCCCTTGATGAGTATGCTCTAATCCAAGAGTATGCTCTCAATGTTGACAAGTGCTCAAAATTTAACCAAACACATGATGCCTTAGTTGAAACAAAGTACAAAACTGTAGACAAAAAAATCAAACCCATAGCTCAACCATTACCTCAAGGAAGTAATGAAAAAATTATTGATGTGAAAAATGATCCAATTCTTCGGGATAAGAAAAACATAGGACATACATTCACGGATGAGACAATCAAACAAGTGAAAATTGGTAGAGATGATGACTTTCTTTTGTTCGCAGAGAGAGATAAATTTGAGGGAGTCATACGTAGCCATGGAAAAGCCTTTACTATGTATCCTCATGAGATTGGTTGTGTAGATCCTAAGCTAGTTGCACCCATGATAATCTTTACTATTCCACATATTCCATGGAATCTTCGTCCTATACCTGTTCCAAAGGCTCACTTACCTGAGCTAATGAAACTACTTAAGGAGAAGATAAACATGAGAATTTTAGAGCCATCTTTTGCACCTTACTCAAACAGATGGTTCACTGTGCCTAAAAAGAATGGGAAACTACGTTTTATTCAAGATCTCCAACCTGTCAATAAAGTCACCATAAGGAATGTAGGAACAGGACCCATTGTAGATGAGTTTGCTGAATCATTTTCAGGACATTCTATCTATTCAATGGGTGATCTATATTCTGGATATGACCAATTCCAATTAGCAATTGATAGTCGTGACATAACCACAATGAAAACTCCTTTAGGCTTAGTGCGAATGTGTACTTTACCTCAAGGAGCGACTAATTCTGTGGCTCATATGATGAGTGCTATGAATATGGTCTTACATGACTTTATCCCTCATATAACTATGCCATTCATTGATGATATTCCAATTAAAGGGAGTGAGGAACGTGTAAAGGACATTACTTTAGATTCATCGGGATGTCGTAAATTTGTTCTTGACCATATCTCTGATTGTGAAAGAATATTTCAACGATTTGAAGAGGTAGGTCTCACATTTTCCATAGAGAAATCTGTTTTTGGTGTCAACGAGGTACTTATTGTTGGACATTTATGTGGCCATTATGGTCGAAAGCCATACCCACAAAAAGTTGATGCCATTAGCAAGATTTCTGAAACATGTAACAACGTGAGTGAGGTACGTAGATTTCTTGGTGCTTGTATCTTTTATGTTATTTGGATCCCACACTTTGCTCATGTTGCTGATTGTCTTTATGACTTGTTGAGGAAGAAACGAAAATTTATTTGGAATGACAAACATACTCAAGCTATGCGTAAATTGAAGAAATTATTGCTTGAAGCTCCCATCCTTAAGCGTGTAGACTATTCTGCTAACAAACCTATTATATTGACTGTTGATACTAGTCCTATTGGTATAGGTTGGGTCATAAGTCAAGATGATAGTGAAGGGAATAGATATGCAATTAGGTTTGGTGCCAAAATTCTACATGAAACACAACGAAAATATCCACAGATCAAACGAGAACTATGGGGTATGGTAACAGCTTTGAAAACAGACAAAGAATATTTCATTGGTGCAAATGTCAAAGTTGAGACTGATTGTTTGCCTCTCATTGGAATGATAGCCAATTGTTCATCTCCTGATATAGCCATGCTTAGATGGATCTCATATATTAAGTTCATAAATCCTGAGTTAGTTCATATTTCAGGTAAGTCAAAATCAGTTGCTGATATGTTATCGAGAGCTAGATTTGATGATGATCTTGAAAGTGATCTAATAAAGAATGTGAATTTAGTTGACTATGTTCCATATATATATGAGTATGAGAAATTTCATGAGTCTGAGTACGAAGATGAATGGAGAGACATAGGAAAGTATCTGAGTACACTACAACCATTACCTAGCTGGACTACGAATAGATTCCGTAACATTAGGAAACGAGCTTATAACTTTTTCCTATGTAATGGTTATCTTTGGAGACATGCTAAGGGTAAGGTTAAGAATCCACAACGAGTCCTAGGAAAGAGAGGTCTTCAATTGCAAGTAATGAAGGAAATGCATGAGACATTATGGGCAGGTCATAAAGGATTTTTTGGAACATATGAAAAAATTAGAAGTACCTATTATTGGCCTAGGATGTATGTTGGCATTAGTAGCTATGTTTCTACATGTTCTACTTGTCAACTTCATTCATCAGTCAAACATAGAGATCCGTTGCATCCTACTTATCCACCTTGTATTCACTACAAGTGGGTAGTAGATCTTGTAACTATGCCTAAAGGTATCGACAAAATGTGTTACATTGTACTTGCAAGAGAAGACTTAACTAATCATGTAGAGGGACGTGCACTATGATCTAAGACCACTTACAATGTTTGCAAATTCTTGCTTGAAGATGTCATAAGTCGCTTTGGGTACATAGAGAAAGTAGTTGCCGATCGTGGAGAGTTAAATGCGAGAGAAGCTAAAGAGTTCTTTGAGCGTCACGGTATTCGTTTGTCTCTCACTACTGCATATAACCCAGAGGCCAATGGTAAAATAGAGAGAGGGCATCCACCTATTGTGAAAGCCATATCTAAAGCATGTAATGGTGACATCAAACAATGGCCTAAATTCTTACCTTTTGCACTTTGGGCAGATAGAATGACATGCACACGTACTACTGGATATATGCCTGCTGAACTCATGTACTGTCAAAAACCATTGTTTCCAATTCAATCTCATATTTCTGCATGGTCAAATTTTCCTTGGTCTGAAAACATGTCTACTGATGATTTTTTGAGTTTGCGTATTAAACAGTTAGAACAAGGTAAATTAAGACTTGATGATGCTGTTGAAAAATTAAGAGAATCTAGAATGAAGAACAAGCATTATTTTGATAAAACTCATCGATTGCGTCCTAAGCCAATTGAAGTAGGAGATTGGGTGCTCATTTATGATAGTACATTTGAATCTCAATATGATGCACGCAAAAAGCTCACTCAACGGTGGTTTGGGCCGTACATAGTATCAAAAGTCAACAACAATGGTACGTATGCTCTTTGTGAATTAAATGGTGTTGCACTAAAAACTTTGATTGCAGGTAAAAGGATAAAGTTATTCAAGAAGCGTGATAATGACTAGTACATTTTGGATGAGGACATTGAAGAAGATGACAACAATGAGGCCGATTCATAAACAGGAGTATCCATGCTATAGAAAATAAAAATATAAATAAAAAAGGGAAAATAAAAAATAAAAAAAAAACATATAAAAATATCATTAATTTTTCAAGTTCATGTTGCTTTGTTTTTTTCCAAGTTTATTCTATTTTTTTTCCATGCTTGTTTCATGCATGTTTTTTTTCAGTCTTTGCATTGCATTGCATATCCACATCACTTGAGTCAAAAAAAAGGGCAAATGATGATTTCTCTACTTGTGTAAAATTGTAACTTAAGTAGTAACTTATCTACTAAGAAATTGATTATAATCTAGGATTTTGGAAAGATAGGACATGTAGATTTGGAGGTTTATTTTGGTGACAAGACTTTCATATATAAACATGCATATGTATCCTGTATCGAAGGCATAATTGTTGAAATCCTATCTCCTACTATTGCATGTTTCTACATCCTTAGTCCATCTCACAGCACTTGTATCGGAGTTTAAACGACTGTTCTCCGTCATCAAAAATGGTTGTACCTTGTATCGGGGTTTAATTTTTCCCTGTCATCAAAAAAAAAAAAAAAAAAAAGTTGCTACATGTTACCAAGAAGTTTACACTTTCTTCCACCCCAAAAAAGTGATCGTAACCATAAAGTTGCCGAATCATCATCATCATCAAAAAAAAAAAAAAAAAAAAAAAGAGCAAGCCAAAGGAGGATAAAGAGGCATAGTAGAATAAATCACGGGCTATATAAGCAGATTTATGCATTAGTGGAGTTTAGTTAGATTTCCTTGCATGTTATTAGAGAAAGAGCATATTCATATTTATGTAGGAAAGGAGTTGATCTAAAATAAGCTAAAGATGAAAGATGTCTCTTGAAAATCCTAAATCTTTGTTTATAATCATATTTAAGGTAGATTGCTTTATGAAAAAGGTACAAAATTTTCTTCAAGATGAGAGGAACTGATGCTTAAAACGACTCAATACAACCACTTCCACTTCATATTGATGCTTGTTTTTTTTTCTTTCTTGTTGCCAATGTTGCTTGTTCATTTGCATATATGTTGCCTATTTGTTCATGCATATTCATGTTTCCTGTTTCAATTATTTCTTTCATGCAAATTTTGCTTCATGTCACGTTACCTACTTATTCATGCATATAATCAATTTTCCTTCCATGTTTTTATGTTTCCTATAAAAGAATTTGATGCCTGGAACATTTTGTTTTTCACAGATGCTAGAGTGGCGCTTCCGGAGGAATCGCAGGTTTAGTGGGGGCGAATGTCGTCGAGATTTTCTCTCCTCTCTCACTTGTGAAGGCCTACAAAAAAAACATATTTGGTGAAGGTAGCCAGAATTCCCCGAGAAGTCCAGGATGCATCAAGGATGTCAAAGGAAGGTCACATACAAAGTTTCAAAGAAATCAAGAAAGTCCATGGTAGCGGTCAAAGTTGGTCAAAGCTGGTCAAAGTTGGGAAATTAGGGCAAAAATTTCATTGTCACCAAATTAGATGAAAATCCATATACTTGTAAAGATTGTCAAAGGCAGTCTATAGCCCAAATTTCAGCAGAAAATGGATTTAGTAGCACATTGATATGCTATGTTCATTTTGTAAAAATGTAATTTTTCTAGTTTGACCCTACAAATTCTTGTATAGAAAATTATGTTAGCCATATGGTTTGGCATGTATAAAGACCATATGTGGCTACATATTTGTATAAAGTTTCAAGGCTATCCGAGCTTCCTAGACACCTTAATGCCACCTTGCAAGCTTCCAAATGTAGTCAAACTTGTACAAGTTAGATTCAGATGGGAGTTTTTTCTGCATATTCTTGAAGGAGATCTTTGGAAACATAGTCCTACAATGTTTCATCTTCATCAAAGCCTATTTGGAGGGTCAAAGAGTACAAAGTCCAGTTTTCAGGATCACCGCAGTTTTCTAGTTTAAGAAAATTGAAGGCTTGAATGTCTGCCACATGTCAAAATATGATTGAACCATGCTGTACGGTCAAGATGAGCTCATATTCAAGGGTGGAGATGCACTAAAGCATAAAGGAAGGAGGATCCACGAATTTTTTCCATAAAAGAAGACCTCTTTTACAATCAAAGATCAATAATGCAGCATTTCTCCAAAAATAGTGGCTTATCTTATCCGAATTGATGTCAGCACTGATCCGACGGTCCAGATCATCCCAGATCCAATGGTGGAGAATGAGGGCGCCTAAATTTCACTCCTTTACACTAGATTTGATAGAAAGAACAATTCCAAGCCATTGATTTGATTAATCAAATGGTTGTAATCAAAAGTAGTGATCCTAGAGTTGAGCATTGATTTCTCTAGATCCAAGGGCCCAAATTCATTCAAAAAACTATATAAACCCCCCTCCAAACTCCTAGAGCATCATTGTTAGGCATCCATAGGGCTCATGCTAGCTTACGGTTTCCTTGAGACGATCACCCTCGGTTGAGCGAGTGAGGATCCAAGGTGAGCTAGTATGAGTATAGAACCTAGTTTCAAATTTAAGTTAGAACTCCAATTTAGGATAGGCTCTTGAAACCAGCATCTCTATCTTGACTCACCCTCGGTGGAGCGTGTGAGTGAGTTAGAGCTGATTTTAATGAGTCTTAGACTTCTTTAGTTAGACGTTACGAGCCTAGACAGACATAGGGTCACTGGAGTGGAACTCACCTTCTTACGTGTGACATTCGGTTGAACTGTCATGGTTTGAGGGTCGGAACCACCTTTGATCAGTAGATTGCTTAGCATGACGTACCACTACGATCTTTTACATGTAACTTAATTCAAATTCTTTTAATTCATGTCACTTGTCACTTGTCTCTTGTCACCTCTCTCAGTCTCTTAAGTATTTTTACATGTCTTCTATTTCTTCTATGTGTGAGAAGGCTCCGCAGTATTGCGTTGAACCAGTGAGGATGTTTCTTTGAGCTTGTGAGTAAAATCCATCATCATAATTCACTTGCATGCATATAATCCATACAAATCCATACATATTTATTAGTTTCTGAAAGTGTATAAGAAGCTCCAATATTGGACCATTCTTCCTTTCGAAACTGATTTATGTGTAAGGATTCCATCTATTCTCATCATGCATAAATATCATCCAAAGAAGGCTATACATATGGATTAGAATTAGGAAGTGTTTAAGAAGCTCCTCCAATGGACCATTCTTCCTTCCAAATTTGATTCGTGTGTATGGTTCTCTTTCATTCTTATCATTCATGTCATCAATCTAACTTGCACACCTACATTCCCATTCCCATAATTATTTCAACATCTCTCTCTTCTCCATACTCAACATTAATTTCACCTTCACATCTTTAAACCTTCCAACATTCATTAGCTTCATACACCCTGTGTGTGCCACGACCGGACCCGATCCACCCGGATTGCGATCACCTCCACAGCGTCGCGACACGAAAAACCGAAACTTGAGAAGAAGCTGAACCTGCTCTAATACCACTGTTGGGTGTGTGTAGAAGTGCGAGAGACACACAAGAAGCACACACAAGGAGCACAAACGCAGCAAGACACACGGAGAAGACGATGGTTGGAGTAGCTCTCTCTATTGATCGATGAACTGAATTGAAGTAAGAGCTGAATAATATCCCTAAGTACAAAGTACCACCACATATGAGAGTATCAAGTATGTGGTAACATGGGGAAAAAACCTCTAGCCAGCACTAGAGTAAAAAGTGCCCATGTATAGGGAAAAGGTTCACATCAAAGCTACTCAAGGAACACATAAGTGTAACATTGTTCTCCTCCAGTGCGCTGAACTCTTCTTTCATTGCTTCTTCTCATTGCTTCTTGCCTTTAGCTTCATCATAGTTCTGAGGTTCTTCATCATCTTTGACCATATATGCGTAATTTTTCTGAGTTATATACAAAGTATCATAGGAATACCTTTTTGGTTGTTTCCTTACCCTGTTTGACCTTCTTGGTTCAAACTCTTCATGTGTATCTGAATACACATCTTCATCAAATCCCTGTTCATCTTCATTTCTCGTACTTGATCCGATCCTGGACGTACTTGCCTGCATATGACCTTCATCTCTGTTCACCTGCACAATTGATTTCCCTTTCTCTTTTCTTCTTACCTCTTCTTCAAATTCTTCCGTTGTATGACTTTGATCTGCATACCAGCTTTTCTGTTCATCAAATGTAACATCTCTGGAAACAGTAAACTGTTTTGTTAGAGGACTCCATAACCTGTAGCCCATCTGCTTTTCATCATAACCGACGAACACATATTTCTCTGCCTTTGGTTCGAGCTTATGTCTGAGTTGTGATGGTACATAAACATAAGCTACTGATCCAAACACTTTGCAATGATCAAGTGTTGGCTTCTTCCCCCACCAAGCTTCATACGGGGTCATTCCATCTAATGCTGTACACGGTAATCTGTTTACCAAGTATGTAGCTGTATTTACAGCTTCAGCCCAAAGATAGTTTGGACAATCCTTTTCTTTTAGCATAGCTCGTGCAAACTCAACTAGAGTTTGGTTCCTTCTTTTTGCTACACCATTTTGTTGTGGTGTATACCTACAGGTTATTCCTCTCTTAATACCTGCATTCCAAAGATAATCATTGAACTCTTGGGAGAAGTATTCTCCCCCTCCATCAGACCTTAGTCTCTTCAGCTTTCGTCCTGTGAGTCTTTCAGCATATGCATGAAAATGCCTGAAAGCTTCAAACACTTCTGATTTCTCTTTCAAAACATAAAGAGTTATCCATCTTGTAGCATCATCTATGAATAAAACATAATACCTCGATCCGCTGATTGATCCTTCTTTTGTTGGACCCCATACATCTGTATGAATGAGTTCAAGTACTCCATCATGTTTGAATCCTTTCTTCTGGAAAGGTAACCTATGGGCTTTTCCCATCTGACATGCTTCGCACTTGTGAATCATGTGTTGGTTTTGTACATTCGGTAATCCCAGTACTGACTGATTTGAAATCATAGCTTTAATTCCTTTTTCATTAAAATGACCTAATCTCTTATGCCAGAGATCAAGTTCTGTAATCACCTTTTCACCATGTGTGAGCAGTGCTTGGCTGATATTCCCTTGTACTCTTAAAGTAAAGAGTCTGCCTTCTTTCTTACCAGAGACGATCTGATTATATCCGTTCTCGGGATCTTCTACAAATACTCCTTCATTTGTAAATCTGACCTGAAAACCTTTCTCAACTATCTGTCCTACACTAATTAAATTTTTCGGTATTGTCGGAACATACAAAACATTGGTTAGCAAATCTGCTCCACTCTTACATTTCACTTTTCCAATTGAATGTACACTATGCCTCTTATTGTCACCTGTTTGAACAGTATAACTGGAACTACCTTTTTCCAATTTTGACATCAGTTCTATATTTCCTGACAAGTGATTAGAACATCCAGAATCAATGTAAAATACCTTTAGGTCTTTGTTATCTGATGTGCTGATTGAGTTCATCATCAATGATGTATGACTTTCATTCTGTGTGTCATTTGCGTAGTTGTTGTAGGTGGTGTTGTAGGATTATGTCCCCAACTTCTTGCTCCACCTCTACCATAGCCTCCTCTTTGATTCTATCTACCTCTTTGAAAATTATTCTGATATCTTCCACTTCTGCCTCTGCTATTACTGTTTTGATTTTGATTTGATCCTTGTTGATTGTGCCAACAATCATGAGCCAGATGATTACTGAGTCCACAAATCCAGCAAGCCTTCTTGTTGTTATTCTGGCTACCTCTTCTTCTTCCAAAACCTCTTGCTCTTCCTCTGCCGGTACCTTTACCTCTTGCATAATAAGCCTGAGAACTCGACTCTTCTTCATCTTTTTACTTACCTTTGTCTGCTTTCTTCTTGTTCTTCATGTACATTGCAGAACTTTGTCCTTTATATGCATCTCCTTTCAGGTCTTGCTCATATGTGAGCATCAATCCAAGCAACTGATTTAAATCTGGTACAAAATGATTTAAAGAAAGTTCAATTGAGAGTACGAAAGGTTTCCACCTTTCATCTCCTCTCAAACCTATTAGCAGGTGCGCTATCAATCTATGATCTTCGACATCTTCATTTATGGATCCGAGACTATCTGCTAGATCCTTCATCTTAGTAACGTAGTCACTAATGCTTTGATTCGACTTCTTTTTGAACGTTGTGAATTCGGACCATAGGCTAGCCTTCCTAGCTTTTGTAGTATTTTGGAAATGATCTTCCAACGCACTCCATATGTCCTCCGCTTTCTCCAGACCTCTAATGTGCGGTAGTAGATGATCTGTAACGGTATTATAAATGTAAGCTCTTGCCGTTGCATCTTTCTTCTGCCACAGCTTCAAGGCTTCTACTTCTTCTTTTTCCGGTTGACTATCATCTTCGAAGGTCGGCTTCTTTTCTTCTCCGGTCACATACATCATTAAGTCCTTACTCATAAGTAAGGCTTCCATGCGCATTACCCATGCGGGATAATTATCTCTGTCCAATTTATCAATTTGGACATGATCTGCCATGATCTTCTTGTTTCTGTTATTTCCGGTGACCTTTTGAGAGTCTTTCTGCTCTTCAGAATCTTTCTCGTTCTGGTTCCACTTGTTGTGGTTAACCGGC
Organism: Ceratopteris richardii; assembly: GCA_020310875.1. Lineage (NCBI taxonomy): Eukaryota > Viridiplantae > Streptophyta > Polypodiopsida > Polypodiales > Pteridaceae > Ceratopteris > Ceratopteris richardii. The sequence goes on along the minus strand of CM035433.1, from coordinate 124,459,566 downwards.
TCTGATACCACTTGTTGGTGGTACTTTTGCTCTGATACCACTTATTGATGGTCATCGCGGCAAAGGCTTGAACCTTGTCAAGTCTGCGGAAATCGCCGCGCCACCGAAAAGATTGGCTAAGCTAGAGCGATATTAGAACACCTCTATAATTAGCAGTAGCTCAACACAATTACTGTCACTCAACATATAAGACTGCATTTGAATTTACTAAAAAAAAATTCACTAGAACTTCACCGGACTGTCACCAGACTAACACCGTAGTTATACCGGAATCTTACCGGAATCAACTCCTATTCTGTTTGTAACTACTTTAAGTGAATATACATGAAGTAAATGCGTGAACTTCCTTCACTTAGTGAACACTTTCTGAAGTTTAAGGAAAAACTTCTCCGGTTCAGAATGTCTCTTTTCGGTTAGACTTTGTACTGTGTGTACATATCCATTTCACCGAAATCCTTAACGAACTGATAGTAGAGATGTCTAGCTATAAGATAAGCTATCTCTCATACAAAACCTTAATTTACTCTGCAAGATATACTTTGTTGTTCTACCGGAAAACACGTTTACTGAGAAAACTATAATTGACCGAAAATTCGTTTACTGAGAAAGTACTGGGAAACACGTTTACTGAACGAACTGTAACTGTTAACGAACTTCTACCGTAACATGAAAATACTTAGAGTTCTTCACATACAAACAGTGCGCGCAAACTTCCACATGAACATGTGTTTTCTATTAGAGAAGATGTGTACAAATTAGCTCGGCCTCTTCTTGCTCAAGCTATGGAAACTCTCCTACACTGAGTAGTTTCTCTTTACCATCTCTCTCAGATGAATACCTAACATTTCAGGTTTCTGTTATTCATCTGTACATACGCGATCTCTGGCGTCTTCTCTCTCACTCTCTCTTCTCGACCTCTATATGCGCTCTCCACGCACGTTCTAGTTCACACTCCCTCTCTCTTTTATTCTTATGCACGTTCTCTCTTTATATACCGTTTGATTCGGTGTAACAAACTCTATCAAACTCTGAATTTGCAAGATTTTGCGTTGTACATAACAGCCGTGAATTTGTCCCTTCATTAAGGCTTTGATTTTCTGAATATTTGATTCCACTTCTCTTTATCTTTCTTTGTCCTTTTATGTCTGTTTGTATGTCAAATTCATGAGTGATTCTTCAACATCATTTTCATTGAAGATGGTGGTGGTAGAAGACTAACCAACACCCAAATCAGCCATAAGCCACACACACTAATCGATCACCGTGAAAGCTGCCCTATACTTAGCCTCACAACTAGAAGTGGCCACAATAGGATCATCTTGCTCGACCAAGATATGCATAAGCTACCAAGCATGAAGCAAAAACCATTGATCGACACATGAGTGTCATAGCAACCAGCCTGGTCAGAGTTAGAAAAAGCATGTAAATCTGGCAGTAGTGATCCGCCCTGGGATAAAACAATCCAAGTAGTCGGGTACCACTCAAGTAGCGAAGGATGCGCTTAACCACCTGCCAATGCTTGACACCTGGGCAATGCATAAACCTACTCATCTTTGAGACAACAAACTGAATATCTGGCTAAGTAATGCATACTTTAATCAAGCACCCACTAGCTTGCTCATAAAGAACAACATCAAATGCATCTCCAACATCAATGATGACTCAATCCTAAATCCATAGGAGTGGCAATAGGTTTGCAATATTCAAGGCCAAAACACTACAATAATGTGTCAATATATTTGGTTTGACACAAAGTTATCCTGCCATCAACTTGCATAAACTGAATGTTCAAATAATAATGCAAATGCCCCAAATCTAACATCTCAAATGAGGCATGCAAATCGGCCTTAAAATCAATAATATGCTTCTCATGAGGACCAGTGAGCAGCATGTCCTCAACATAGACAACAATAATCAGAAGCACATCATTTGCATGTTTAACATATAAGGTGCTCTCAGTTGGACTGTTCTCAAAACCATGTGTAATCAGATAGGCATGTATCTTTTCATACCAAGCATGTGGCTTGTTTCAAACCACATAATGCCTTTTTAAACCTGCACACTTTCTTTTCATGCCCTTTCTACACAAAGCCACCATATAATTTGGCAAGGAGGAGCAAAGGTCTCATCAAAATCAATGCCTCTTTCCTAAGCATAACCCTTTCCAACAAGCCTAGCCTTATATCTGTCAATTGTTCCATCAGGCTTACACTTTAGCTTGTATACCCACTTAATGCCAATGGCCTTTTTGCGAAGAGGCAAGTCACAAAAAGACCAAGTGCCATTTTTCATTATAGCATCATATTCAGATTGCATAGCAGCCATCCAATTATCTGAATTTTGTGCTTCATAAAATGAAACAGGCTCATTCTCATCATAGAGAAAAGAGGCAGCCATAGCACTATGAGATCTAGAACTAGTACGATGTGATAGAGGTGCATCTAATTTGCTATCACATAATGTCTACACCAGCCATTTTGGCATATTTTTTGCCTCCTTAATATCAGCTCTCTCATCAACAATTGCATCATGTAAATCTGCATCAGAAATGGAATGATCTGCATCATGAGATGAAACATGTAAAGGCTGAGAATTTACCTCATTAGGACCAACGCTAGATTGTCCACCTCTAAAAAGAGGCAAAAAAGTATCATACATGTCTTTGGAGCTAATAAATGTCTCCTTTGTACATGAAAGTAATGGTTGAATAACATCTTTCACAACAACAACATCACAGCTAACCAGAATGCATTACTCTATGGATGATAAAGACCATAACCTTTGCTTTCACAATTGTACCCAAAAAAGTACATTTCATTGCTTTATCATCCAATTTTTTGTGTTCAAGAACTTCATATGCCAGACAACCAAAAACATGCAGGTGAGCAATAGATGGATTGCAACCATTCCAAGCCTCATATGGAGTGATAGACTACAATGCTTTAGTGGGACACCTATTAAGTACATATGCTGCACACATAACAACCTCAAGCCAGAAACTGTGGTAAAGCCTCACTCTTGACCATACACCTCACCATCTCCATCAGTGACTTGTTCTTCCATTCAACAAATCCATTTTTTTTAGGTGTATATGGCACTATACACTGATGTTTTATCCCATGTTCAGCTAGAAATGCATTAAAATCAGAAGCATATATTCCCCCCCTTGATCGGAATGAAGGGTGCCCATTTTACATGCTGATAGATTTTTAGCCAAAACCATAAACTATTTGAAGCATATAAACACTTCGGACTTTGTTTTCAATGGATATGCCCATGAATGCCGGGAAAAATCATCAATGAAATTCACGAAGTAAAGATAGTTTATTAAAGAGGGTGTCTGCATAGGACCATAAACATCACTATGAACAAGCTGCAATTTTTTAGTAGCTCGAACTAAACCATCTTTTGGGAATGAGGAATGTTGCATTTTGCCCAAAATACAGCCTTCACAGACATGTTTACCAGGTGCCTCAAGTTTGGGCAAAGAGGATGCCATTTTAGAATTCCACAGCATAGCAAACTAGCAAAATTCAGATGACCAAAGCATCATGCCAAAGCTTTGCATCTGATAAAGCTTGAGAATCATGTACTACACATGCTAAATCATTCACAATTTTTTCATAGTCTATCAGCTTATACAACCCACGACATAAAATGCCAGAAGCAATAATGACATCGCCATTTGATGGAGCATGAATTGTACATCTGTCATCAACAAATTTCACAACCAAGCCAATCTTGGCTAAAGTTGAAAATGATAATAGATTCTTCTTGATCCCTAGCTTAAATAAAGCATCCGACAATGTAAAAGCACTACCATCTGCAATAGTCAAAATGATCTTACCAACTCCCATGGTAGGATAAGAGGAGTTGTTGGTGCATTTGACAGTATTCCCTATAGGGACAGGCTCAAGTGAAGTGGAGAAACTGTGCTATGAAGTAATATGTTTGGTTGCCCAACTATCAAAGTATCAAACATCTGAGTCTACTGCAGACATACACTATTCATGAGAAGATGGGTCATAAGTACAAACAATGCCAAATGCCCATTCTTCATTTTGCACAAGATTAGCAGACTCTATTTTGGGTGCAGAGGCCTTTGCAACAACCATTCCAACCTCTTTCTTCCTTGCTTCTTTAGTAGCTAAAGCTTGACTCTTGACCATACACCTCACCATCTCCATGAGTGACATGTTCTTCTCTTTAGCAAATCCATTTTGTTGAGGTGTATACGGCATTGTACACTGATGTTTTATCCCACGTTCAGTCAGAAATGCATTAAAGTTAGAAGACATATATCCCCCCACTGATCAGAATGGAGGGTGCACATTTTACATGCTAACAAATTTTCAGCCAAAAGCAAAAATTGTTTGAAGCACATAAACACTTCAGACTTTGCTTTCAAAGGATATACCCATGCATGCCTAGAAAAAGCATCAATGAAAGTCACAAAGTAAAGATAGTTTCCAAAAGAAGCTGTTTGCATAGGACCACAGACATCGCTATGTACAAATACAAACTGCAATTTCTGAGTAGCTCAAATTGAACCATCTTTTGGGAAGGATGAAAAGCTGAAGCGTAAACCTGATGGAACAATTGACAGGTATAAGGCTAGGCTTGTTACAAAGGGTTATGTGCAGGAAAGAAGCATTGATTTTGATGAAACCTTTACACCTACATGCTAAATGACTACTATTCGTAGCATCTGTGCAGTTGCAGCTCATCATGGTTGGTTTGGAATGTACGTTAGTTGGACATTAAAAAAACATTTCTTAATGGTGACTTGCATGAAGAAGTGTATGTTTTTCAGCCCCATGGCTTTGTGTAGAAACGGCATGAAACCTAGGTGCACAAGTTAAAGAAGGCAATATATGGTTTAAAGCAAGCACCACGTGCTTGGTATGAAAAGATACATGCCTATCTAATTGCACATGGTTTTGAGAACAGTCCAACTAAAAGCACCTTTTATGTTAAGCATCCTAATGATGTGCATCTGATCATTGTTGTGTATGTTGATGGCATGCTGCTCACTGGTCCTCATGAGAAGCATATTAGTGATTTCAAGGCTGATTTGCATGCCTCACTTGAGATGTCTGATTTGGGATATTTGCATCATTATTTTGGCATTCAATTTATGCATGTTGATGGTGGAATAACTTTGTGTCAAACAAAATATAGTGACACATTATTGTAGTGTTTTGGCCTTGAAGACTATAAACCTATTGCCACTCCTATGGAGACGGGTTTATGATTGAGTCTTCACGATGTTGGAGATGCATTTGATGTTGTTCTCTATCAATAGGCTATTGGATTCTTGATTTAGTTATGCATTACTCGACGAGATATTCAATTTGTTGTCTCATAGATGAGTAGGTTTATGCATTGCCTATAAGTCAAGCTTTGGTAGGCGGTTAAGCACATCTTTCGCTACTTGAATTGTATCCATCTACTTGGGTTGTTTTATCCCAAGGGGGGATCACTACCGCCAGATTTGCAGGATTTTTTTGAGTCTGATTGGGATGGTTTCTATGACACTCGTGTGTCCACTAGTGGTTTTTGCTTCATGTGTGGTAGCTCATGCATATCTTGGCTTAGCAAGAAGCAGCCTACTGTGGCCACTTCCAGTTGTGAGATTGAGTATAGGGCAGCTTTCACAGCGATTGTTGAGTGTGTGTGGCTCAGACACCTTATGGCTAATTTGGGTGTTGACCAGTCTTCTACCACCGCCACCTTCACTGATAGTCAGAGCACATTGGCAGTTGCGAGGAACCCTGTGTTTCATGGTCGCACTAAGCACATTGAGGTGCATTATCCTTATGTCAAGCAGAGGTTCTCTGCTAGAGAGCTCAACTTGGCATATATGTCCACGCATGAGAACATTGCAAACCTTTTCATGGAGGCTCTGTCTAGGGAGAAGTTTGAAGATTTTTGCAAATCTTTGGGCTTACTTCCTCTTGTGGATTGATTCCACATAGCTTGGCACTTCCTTATACATGAGTGCTAGCTCCTTGTTCACCACATCACCCCCAGGGGGGATTTGTTGATATATTTAGGTAGTGATGTGTGTGCACACACTAGGTCCATCGAGGCACTTTTTTCCCTCTTTAGGAGGTTTTTTCCCCTCGGCTTGTATATATGCCTATGGCCCTAATGAATTGCTCATCATTGTACATTCTAGTGGTAATGCATTTAGTATTGTGTGTTGTGCTCCAAGCTTCTTATGATGTATGCGCACTTCCATAGACATCTAACTCCAACACTTTCATCATCAAACAAAGGGGAGAAGCAAAACTTTGATCTGAATCAGGAAGACCATTCAGAACAGTTTGCACAAGTGAGATATCTGGTATAACTTCATTAGCAGAAATCAATTGTTCCTTCAAGTCTTTGATCTTTGTCAGAAAACTGTCCATAGAATCACCTTCGTTCATGTGCTCACTCTCCACCTGTTTTCGGAGGTAAGCAACATGAGCCTCATTTGTTGCCTGGTACAATGTGGTAAGTGTATATAGGTGTATATACAAGCCGAGGGAAAAAACTTCCTAAAGAGGGAAAAAAATTGCCTATGGTCCTAGTGTGTTCATATACATCACAACCTAAATATATCAATAGAATATCATCATCTTCAACATCATCTGCATCACCTTCAACAAGTTTGTTTGCAGGTGTAATAAGTTGTTTTTCAACACCTTGCACAATATTCCACAGTCCTTTTGCAAACAATACATGAAACATCATATAAGCCCATAATAGGTAATGGTATCGTCCAACTTATCCTCAACAACCAACATATGGAATACGTCACCGCTTTTAGCCATGGCCATTGACTAAAATACCCTAATGCAAAAAAATGATTGTATCTCAAAAAGTTGAACAAAACTACCCTAATGAGTTCTACTAAACCTATAGCAGACTTGAAGACAACTTATACTGGCGAACTCAAACCTAACAAAAAGATGAAATTGCCTACATAAGCACTGCAATAGTGCATTCAGAGGTCGAAACAAGCTCAGATTGTGATTTTGGCACCACAAAGCAAAGCCATTTTCATATCCTTATCACCCTGACTATGCTCACCAGTTTTCGTATGATTGTGAGACTCTGACCGGAGGGGTATTGATGATAGCCTTGATGAAGTGGCGACCTATTCTGATACCAATTGTTGGAGTTTGAGGTCTACAAAAGCACGCAAACAACACAAGGAAGAAGAAGAAGCTTGAAGCACGACACACAATACTAAATGTATTATCACTAGAATGTACAAAGATAAGTAGCCCATTAGGATAATAGCCGTATATACAAGCCGAGGGAAAAAAACCTCCTAAAGAGGGAAAAAAGTACCCCGACGGTCCTAGTGTGTTCACACACATCATTACCTAAATATATCAACAATTTATATAGAAAAAACTAGCATATTAACTTTAATCACGTAGCATATGCAATATTTTCTCATCAAATGATCTTTTCTTAGCATAAAAAAACACAAGTATTGTTTAGCTTGAAGGAAAGACCTAGAACTTGACTCCAAAGCTTGTCAAAAAAATATTTCTAGCCTTAAGAGTCCCAAATAGTATCTCAATAATAAAAAAAGATTCATATTCATATCATCACTTTGCAAAATTATTCATAGATGATAACACTATCATGGAACATATGAGATTAGTTTTATGTCATAAACCTCGTAAAAATCATTATAAATATCTGACTATGGATAGAAAAGTGTTTACTCATATAAAATAAGAGATTTTATTGCATTTACAACAATGAAAATGGGGAGATTATGATTTTTATAAAAATTCAACACTAAGTGACATCACTATAATTTCTGCACCAATACTGAAATTAGCATCATAAATTTGTGAATGAATCTTAATGTTTTGTACCCTTTAATGAAAAGGATATTTTTCCAAAAATATTCAACCTTTGTGCTGAAATGTTCCATAGTTAGATCTATAAATGGTTGCTTCTAGTAATATTGAAAATTCATAAAATAATGACTCTTTTTCAGGACACTAAAATGTCCACGTACAGCACTAGTGTTGTACCAATGTAGGATAGTATAGTGTCCTTTTTTTAATTAAAAAAAATCATACGTAATAATCAAATATGTTTTTGAAAAAGCCTTCAAGCTTGATAAATACTTATACCTAGATGTTCTATAAAAAATATATTTCGTTAAAAATTACCTTTTCTGATAACCCAAAATCTAGAAATGATTGAATATGGTCTTTAAAAAAATTGTTAATCTATAGACTTATATATGAGAAAATCTTTTCCTTGTATTGAAATAACTTTTCTAATGTTAATTTAAAGTCATATGAGAATCCAACACAAGTCTTGGGAATCAAAAAAACAATTTTATAATAAGAAATTACTACAATATAGGTTGCTAATTATATAGTTATACACTATAAGAGTCTTTTATATGGTATTGATGCAAAAAAAACACTAAAATGGCTGGTTTTTTATTTGAGAAGCCATCATATAGTATCATACAAATATCTTACATTTTGTTGAAGCAATAATTTGTGTACCTATCTCACATACTATCGACCATCTCAATATTTCATTGAATAGCCATATTCCACTCTATCGGAAATAAAATTTTATCCTAAAAATTAGATTTTCTCAATGATATAAAGTATATAATACCAATCAAAACAACTGTACAAAAATTAGAAAATACTTTATATAGAAAAAACTAGCACATTAACTTTAATCATGTAGCATATGCAATATTTGCTCATGAAATTATCTTTTCTAAGCATAAAAAAAATAGTAGTACTATTTAACTTGAAGGAATGACATAGAACTTTGACTCCTAATGCTGTCAAAAAATAAATTTCTAGCTTTAAGAACCTTAAATAGTATTTTGATAAAAAAATGAGTCATATTCATACCATCACTTTTCAAAATAATTTATAGATGATAACACTATCATGGCACATATGATATTACTTTTATGCCATAAACCTAATAAAAATCATTAAAAATTGCTACTTACAGATAAAAAACTATTTTAAGTGTACGAAATAAGAGATTTTATCATTTACAACAATGAAAATGGGTAGATCATTATTTTGATAAAAAATCAAGACTAACTGACATCATTATAATTTTTACACCAATACTAAAAGTAGAATTATAAAATTAGGGAATAAATCTTAATGTTTTCTATCCTTTAATGAACAATATATTTTTCTAGGAATATTCAACCCTTGTAAATGTTTTGAAGAATCTTTGAAACATGTAAAAGGATTAAATTTTTGTGCATAAGGTGGATAATTTTATCTAGACCTGCTATAGAAATATGTATATCCATATTGGTTGCTACCTTGATACACATATTGAAATATTAGTATAAAGATTGTTGATTTATTTCAGTAGTGATATGTTGAACGCAATTAAGACTATGAGGATAGTTTTACTCTTTAGCAAGTTTTTTCCCTTGGCTTTTATACCCATATAATCCTAATGGTTCATTTATCTTTGTACATTCACTTGTTAATACATTAAGTATTGTGTTATTCTCCAAGTTTCTTCTTTTTCCTTATGTTGTTTGTGTGCTTTTGTAAACCTCAAACTCCAACAATTAGTATCAGAGAAGGTCACCATTTTCTCTACGGTGTCATTGACACCCCTCCAATCACAGTCTCAACATCACATGAAAATTGGTGAGCATACTCGCACTGATAAGGATTTCAAAACAGGTTTGCTCTATGACATCGGAATTTTGATTTCAGCTTGTTTTTACCTCCAAATTCACTATCATAATGACTATGCATGCATCTTTTTAATTTTGTGCCAAGCATATGTACAATTTTTATTTTTCTAGTACAAACATCTCAAAATATCCTATAGTTCTAGTAGAGCTTGTTTAGGTATTTCTCTTTAACTTTTTGAGATGCAATCAATTTTCCACATTTGGGTATTTGGTCATTGGCCATTGCTGATGATGTATTCTACATGTTGGTTATTGAGGATAAGTTGGATGGTACTAGTTACCCATTGTGGGCATACATGATGCATCATGTATTAATAGCAAAAGAGCAATGGAATATTGTGCAGGGTGTTGAAAAAGTTCCTACTACACCTGTAGATATAGTGATTGAAGGTGATGCATATGATGTTGAAGATGATGATCTTCAATTCCTTAGTTGTGTTGTGGTTATCGTTGCACCTACTATAAAGAAACTTCATTAGGATGAAAAAGATGCACATGCACATGCATTGATAGCCTTTCTATCAAACATGCCATTATTCCTCACTTTCACTCCTACAAGATAGAAAAAGATTCTTGAGATAATCTTACAACATTAGACCAAGCAAGAAATGAGGCTGATGTTGCTTACCTACAAAACAATTAGAGAGTGAGTATATGAATGGAGATTCAATGGAAAGTTTTTTAACAAAGATTAAAGGTTTAAAAGAGCACTTGATTTCTCTTGATGAAATCTTGCTACATAGTTTGCTTGTGCAACTATTCTTAACAGTCTTCTAGATTCATATTAGATAACTTCTTCTACTCTTAGTTGATGAAATGCAATCCATATGCCTTAAAGTTTGAGGATCTATTCTCTATTTTACTGCAAGAAGATCAATCCAAATAGAATAGGTAGATTTTGCATGTTGTATATCAAGCTTTCTTAGCTAGTCCGAAGGGAAAAGTTCAATGGAGCTCATCTATTAGTAAGGAGAAATCTTCTAATGCCGCACAATCAAAGAAGGAAGAAAAAGATGAAAAGAAGACAAAAAAGCAAGAAAATTTTTGCAAGTACTATAAATAAAATGATAATTCCATTAAGATCTGTCCTAAACCCTCAACAAAAGAGGCAAAGAAGAAAAATGTTGGGATGGTTGTTGTAGATACACCTAAAACAAAGTTTGCTTATCTTATCAAATGAATAATGGGTATTTACTACTAATTACAACTATGATTCATCTTCTCATGAGCAATGTATGTCTATAGTGGACTTGGATTGTCCTCTCTGCCTAGCCTTGAGGCATCCTCTAAACATGTCTTTGAAGGCTATAGTTTGGGTAAAATTACAACGTTCTTCCTTCCCAAATGATGGTTCAGTTAGAGCTACACATAAATTGTAGCTTAATCATAGTGAAGTGTGTGGTCCTATGCACATACCTTCATTTGCGAATCACCTATACTTTCTGACTTTCATTGATGAATTTTCCAAGCATGCATGAATTTACCCATTGAAAGAAAAGTTTGAAGTGTTTATGTGCTTTCTGTTTGTGGTTATGCCTAAAAAACTATCACCATGTAAAATTGATACCCTTCGTTGTGATCAAGGGGGGGGGGTATATGTCTTTTGAGTTTAATGCATTTTTGGCAGAATGACTTAAGACCTAAATCAAGGGGGGGGGGGATATATGTCTTTTGAGTTTAATGCATTTTTGGCGGAATGACTTAAGACCTAAATCAGAGTATAAGGTCCTAATCCACATTGCTTCCTGAGTTGCAGTTGCAAGTCCTCTATATTTAACCTTAGTTGATGAGAGTGCAACAATAGGTTTCTTCTTTGAAGACCATGAAATCAACTTTGTATATGCAAAAGTGAGATATCCAGATGTGCTTCTCCTATCATCTTTAGAGCCTGTCCAATCTGCATCAAAAAATATCTTGATGCCTATATTAGAGGTATAAGGATGATACAGACCTTCATTGATGGTTTCCTTTAGGTATTTGAGGATTCTTTTGGTTGCTTCCATGTGAGGTTTCCTTGGAGTATGCATGAACTGACTCAAGACACTTACTCCATAGAAAATGTCTAGGCTGGTTAATGTAGCATAATTAAAACTACTAACTAGACTCTAATAGCTACTTACACCCTCAATTTGCTCACCTTCATGAGCACTTAATTTCAAGTTCATCTCCATAGGGGTATCTGCAACCTTTGAATTCTCCATTTTGAATTTCGCAAGCATGTATGTGATGTACTTCCTTTGAGTAAGGTACATATTTTTTTCTATATATACTATTTCCAATCCTAGGAAGTATGTGAGTAGACCTAGATCACTGGTTTTGAACTCCTCTTTCGTATGAATCTTGATCTTCCTAATTCATTCAACATCATTACTTGTAACTATAATGTCATCAACATATACACATAGGTATATGACTTCTGATTGGTTCCTCTCAATGAAGAGGGAAGGATATGCTTTGCTTACAATGAATCCCATATCCTACAAATCGGTAACTAGTCTATTATTCCAAGCCCTAGGGGCTTGATTCAAACCATACAAAGCTTTTCTTAATCGGCATACATATTTAGTACGTGATGAATCTTCAAAACCAAGAGGTTGAGCCATGCATACCTCCTCATATATCCATCCATTCAAAAAAGAAATTTTACATCCATTTGATAAATCTTCCAATTTTGGGAAGATGCAACACTCGTAAGTACCCTAAAAGTAGGCATCTTTGCAATATGTGATAATTTTTCTTCATAGTCATACCTTGTGTTTTTGCATATCCTTTGACCACTATCCTTGCTTTGTACCTATTAATAGATCCATCAAAATTTTTCTTTACCTTATATATCCACCTTGAATCTATGATCTTCATAGATGGAACCAATTCCCAAGTTTGACTTTCCTGTAAAGCATCTATCTCTTCCTCCATGGCATTCATCCATTCAAGATTCTTCTTTTCTTCGTCATATAATGAGGGTTCTTCAAAGTTTGAGTCCTATGCTAGATATATAGAATGTTTAGTAACCAATCAAGTATCATAGCCATACCTTTCTAGCTTTCTCTTCTCTCTAGTTGACCCTCTAATTGTTTGTTGAGAGGATTTCGCCACATCCCTCAACTCATGCACTTTGGCTTTGCCCTTAGAGTTCCAAGAGTCGACTTCTCTGTTTGATGTGATCTTTTGATCAGCTTTTGAATCAAGCGTGTGCTCATTTCTCTTTGAAAAGGTTGGAAAGTCCTCCTCTAAAGCATAAGGTGGTTTGATCCTCCTGCAATCATCTTCAAACCATGAATTATTTTCATCAAGCACAACATGTCTAATTACAATGAAGCCTTTGTTACTTGGATTGTACAACCTACAACCTTTCTTATTGAGATCATAGCCAATGAAGATGCATTTCTCTACCTTTGGATCTAATTTGCCTCTAATTTGTGAAGGTATGTGTGTTGATATATTTAGATAGTGATGTGTGTGAACAATCTAGGACCGTCGGGAGACGTTTTTCCCTCTTTAGGAGGTTTTTTTCCCTCGGCTTGTATATATGCCTATTGCTCTAATGGGCTACTTATCTTTGTACATTCTATAGTAATACATTCAATATTATGTGTTGTGCTCCAAGCTTTTTCTTCTTCCTTGTGCTATTCGCGTGCTTCTGTAGACGTCTAACTCCAACAATTGGTATCAGAACAAGTCCTCGCTTCATCTAGTGCATCGTCGACATCTCTCCGGTTGCAATCTCAGATCCGCACAAAATTTGGTGAGCATACTCAAGGTGTTTCAGAGATCAAAATAGCTTCGCTATGTGGTGGCGAAATCGTGATCTGAGCTCGTTTCAGCTTCTGAACGCACTATCATAGTGCTTGTGTAGGTTATTTCACCTTTTTGTGCCAAAGATGTATACTTGTTTCGATTCGCCAGTATCAGCGTCTCGAAGTCTGCTACAGTTTTAGCTGAACTCGTTTGGGTAGTTCCGTTCAACTTTTTGAGATACAATCAATTTTTTGCATCAAGGTATTTTAGTCACCGGCCATGGCTGAAAGCAATGATGTATTTCGTATGTTGGTGGTTGAGGATAAGTTGGATGGTACCAACTACTTGTTGTGGGCTTATATGATGCAACATGTATTGTTTGCAAAAGGACTGTGGAACATTGTGCAGGGTGTTGAAAAATGTCCTATCACACCTGCAACTGTTACAATTACAGGTACTGAAGCTGATGTAGAAGGTGTCGAAGATGATGATATTCTGCATATTCCTGTTCGTGTTGCAGTTTCTGCTGCACCTACTGCAAAGCAAATCCATCGAGATGGCAGAGATGCCCAGGCACATGCATTGATAGTTTTGTCTATCAAACGTGCCATCATTCCTCACATTCACTCTTGTAGAACAACTAAGAATGCTTGGGATACACTTACTACATTGTACCAAGCTAGGAATGAGGCTTGTATTGCTTACCTCCGAAAATAGTTGGAGAGTGAGCACATGAATGAAGGTGATTCTATGGACAGTTTTCTAACAAAGATCAAAGACTTGAAGGAACAATTGATTTCTACTGATGAGTTTATACCAGATAGCTCACTTGTGCAGATGGTTCTGAAGGGTCTTCTTGATTCATATCAGAGTTTTGCTTCTACTCTTCAGTTGATGATGAAAGGCAATCCACATGCCTTGTCATTTGAGGAGTTATTGCAGGAAGACCAGTCCAGGAAGAACAGGTCCATTATGCGTGTTGCAGATCAAGCTTTCCTGGCTAGTCAGAAGGGCAAAGGAAAATGGAGCTCTTCAACTAGTGAGCAGAAATCTGCTAGTTCTGCACAATCAAAGAGGGAAGACAAAGATGAAAAGAAATCAGAAAAGCAGAAATTGTTTTACAAGCACTGTAAAGGAAATGATCATATCATAAAGAACTGTCTAAAATTGGTTGCTAAAGAGACAAAGAAGAAAGAGGCTTAATGGTTGTTGCAGAAGCCTCTACACCAAAAACAAAGTCTGCTAATCTTGTGCAGGAAAAAGAATGGGCGTTTACTACTGTTTGTAGTTTTGAACCATCTTCTCATGAACAGTGCATGTCTGCAGAAGATTCAGATGTTTGGTACTTTGACAGTGGGGCAACCAAACATATTACCTTGCAGCATAGTTTCTTCTCTTCACTCGAGCCTGCCCCTACAAAGAATACTGTTACATGCACCAACAACTCCTCTTATCCTGTTATGGGAGTTGGTAAGATCATTTTGACTACTACTGATGGTAGGTCTTTCACTTTGTCAGATGCTTTGTTTGTGCCAGGGATCAAGAAAAACTGTTATCAGTTTTTGCATTAGCCAAGATTGGCTTGGTTGTGAATTTTGTTGATGACAGATGTACAGTTCATGATCTCTCAAATGGCGATGTGATTATTGCTTTTGGCATTTTATGTCGTGGGTTGTATAAGCTCATAGACTATGAAAGATCTGTAAATAATTTGGCATGTGCAGTACATGATTCTCAAGCTATGCTAGATGCAAATCTTTGGCATGCACGCTTTGGTGATCACAGGTCACTCATGGAGATGGAGAGGTGTATGGTCAAGAGTCAGGCTTTAGCACATAGTTTATGGCTTGAGGTTGTCATGTGTGCATCATATGTACTTAATAGGTATCCCATTAAAGCACTATAGTCTATCACTCCATATGAAGCCTGACATGATCACAAGCCATCTGTTGCTCATCTGCGTGTTTTTTGTTGTTTGGCATATGCATAAGTGCCTAAACAACATCGCAGAAAATTGGATGATAAAGCAGTAAAATGTATTTCTGTTGGGTATAGTTCTGAAAGTAAAGGCTATCGTCTGTATCATCCACAGACTAAATGCATTTTGGTTAGCTGTGATGTTGTTTTTGTGGAAGATGCTATTCAGCCATTGCTTTCATGTACTAAGGAGACATCTGTTAGCTCTAAAGACATGTATGATACTTTGTTGCCTCTTTTTATAGGTGGACAATCTAGTGTTGGTCCTAATGAGGCAACTTCTCAGCCTTGTAGGTTTCATGTGATGATGCAGATCATCCCATTTCTGATGCAGATTTACATGATGCACTTGTTGATGAGATGTGCACCTCTATCATATCGTACTCAATTAGGCTCTCATAGTGCCTCTTTTGCATTAGATTGTTATGCTATGGATACATCTAGTTTCTATGATGAGAATGAGCCTGTTTCATTTGAGGAAGCACAAAATTTAAAAAATTGGATGGTTGCTATGCAATCTAAATGTGATGCTATAATGAATAATGGTACTTGGTCTTTATGTGAGTTGCCTCCTGGCAAGAAGGCCATTGGCACTAGGTGGGTTTACAAGCTGAAGCATAAGCCTGATTGAACAATTGAAAGGTATAAGGCTAGGCTTGTTGCAAAGGATTATGCATAGGAAAGAGGCTTTGATTTTGATGAGGCCTTTGCACCTACATGCCATATGACTACTGTTCGGAGCATCTGTGCACTTGTAGCCCATCATGGTTGGAATGTACATCAATTGGAGATTAAAATTGTATTTCTGAATGGTGACTTGCATGAAGAAATATATGTTTTTTAGCCCCATGGCTTTGTGCAGAAAGGGCATCGAAACCAGGTGTGCAGGTTAAAGAAGGCATTATATGGTTTAAAGCAAGCACCACATGCTTGGTATGAAAAGATACATGCCTATCTGATTGCACATGGTTTTGAGTACAGTCCAACTGAAAGCACCTTATATGTTAAGCGTGCTAATGATGGGCTTCTGATCATTATTGTCTATGTTGACAACATGCTGCTCACTGGTCCTATTGAGAAGCATATTGCTGATTTTAAGGCTGATTTGCATGCCTCATTTGAGATGTCTGATTTGGGGCATTTGCATCACTATTTGGGCATTCAGTTTATGCAAGTTGATGGTGGAATGGCTTTGTGTCAAACAAAATATATTGACATATTATTGTAGCATTTTGGCCTTGAAGATTGCAAGACTATTGCCACTCCTATGGAGACAAGTTTACGATTGAGTCTTCATGACACTAGAGATGCATTTGATGATGTTCTCTATCAGCAGGCTATTGGATATTTGATTTACTTATGCATTACTCGACCAGATATTCAGTTTGATGTCTCACAGATGAGCAGGTTTATGCATTGCCTAGAAGTCAAGCATTGGCAAGTGATTAAGCGCATCTTTCACTACTTGAGTGGTACCAGACTACTTGATTTGTTTTATCTCAAGGGGGGATCACTACCGCCAGATTTGCATGCTTTTTCTGACTCTGATTGGTCTGGTTGCTATGACACTCGTGTGTCCGTTAGTGGCTTTTGATTCATGCTTGGTATCTTATCTATATCTTGGTTGAGCAAGAAGCAGCCTATTGTGGCCACTTCCAGATGTGAGGCTAAGTATAGGGTATCTTTCATAGCGTCTGTTGAGTGTGTGTGGCTCAGATGCCTTATGGCTAATTTGGGTGTTGGTCAGTCTTCTGCCACCACCATCTTCACTGACACCTAGAGCACATTGGCAATTGCGAGGAACCCTGTGTTCCATGCTTGCACTAAGCACATTGAGGTGCATTATCATTGTGTCAGGGAGAGGTTCTCTGCCGAGGAGATCAGCTTGGCATATATGCCCACACAAGAGAACATTGCAGGCCTTTTCATGAAGGCTCTGCCTAGGGAGAAGTTTGAAGCTTTCTGCAAAGCTTT
Source organism: Ceratopteris richardii (assembly GCA_020310875.1). NCBI lineage: Eukaryota > Viridiplantae > Streptophyta > Polypodiopsida > Polypodiales > Pteridaceae > Ceratopteris > Ceratopteris richardii. The sequence goes on along the minus strand of CM035433.1, from coordinate 124,442,150 downwards.
GAGCTTACTTCCTTTTGCGGAGTGATATCCACATAGCTTGGCACTTCCTTATACATGAGTGCCAGCTACTTGTTCACGGCATCATTCACAGGAGGGATTTGTTGATATATTTAGGTAGTGATGTGTGTGAACACTCTAGGACTTTCGAGGCACTTTTTTCCCTCTTTAGGAGGTTTTTTTCCCTCGGCTTGTATATACACCTATTGCCCTAATGGTCTAATTATCTTTGTACATTATCTAGTAATACATTCAGTATTGTGTGTTGTGTGCCAAGCTTTTTCTTCTTCCTTGTGCTATTTGCGTGCTTCCGTAGATGTCTTACTCCAACAATGTGTGCATATGCTATGCAGCTACAAATTCTACAATGATCAAGACTCGTCTTATGCCATTCCATGCCTCATATGGAGTCATTCCATCTAGAACCTTTAATGGAAGTCTATTAACCAAATATGTGGTTGTTGATATTGCCTTTGCCCACAAGTAGTTGGGGAGTTTGTTTTCATTAAGAATTGAACTTGCAACCTCCACAATTGTCCTATTTCTTCTCTCTTCCACTACATTTTGCTTAGGATTATATTTGGTAGTAATTTGTCTTTTGATCCCTCACACTTGGAGATAATAATCAACGTCCTAGAAGAAATATTTACCCCCTCCATCTGACCTTAGTCTCTTTAGGGTCTTACCTGTTTGGTGCTCCACAAGAGATAAATACTTTTTGAAACATGAAAACACTTCATCCTTATGCTTCATGAAATACAAGATAGTCCATCTGTTACAATCATCTATGAAGGACACATAATACCTTGATCTAGAGACTGAGGGCTCCTTGCTTGGTCCCCATACATCTCTGTGGACCAGCTCTAATAGATCTCCATGTATGTAGATTTTCTTGGTGACGGGTCGCCTGTGTGACTTACCAAATTGACAAGCACTACATTTATAAATCATATATTATTTTGATATATTTGGTAGCCCATGTACACCCTGATCCTTATTGATTTGTTTGAGATCTCTTTCTCCTATGTGAGCTAATCTCTTGTGCCAAATTTCTAATTCTGATAGATTTTGAGTACCAAAATTGAACAATGCAATGTTTTTGGTGTCTTGGAGTTAAAAGGTGAACAATCTACATGATTTTTCTCCTCTTGATATCTTCTTGAATTCTTGATGTGGGCCTTCACAAAATGCTCCATGCTTGCTAAATCTAACCTGCAATCCCTTCTCAACAATTTGACCTACACTAATGAGGTTCTTGGTAATAGTAGGCACATAGAGTACTCTACTTAGTAAGTTCATATTACCATATGACGTCTTTACATTACATATCTTCTCAAGTGGATGCCTTGTGTCATCTCTAGTTTGGACTTCATGCCTATTACTCGAGTCCTCCAAATATGAGAGTAGAGATCTTGCCACATGATTTGAACATCCTGAGTCTATATTAAAAAATTCCATCTGCTTTACCTTCCTTCATACTCATGTTCATGAGAAGAAGTGAGTCTTCTTGAGTTTGATCATTTGTATAGTTGTTGTAGTCTCTCCTTCCTTTGTATTCACCTTGGTAGTTTTTGTTGTATGATTTATTGTTGTATCCATAAGAGTTGTTGCATCTTCCTCTTGAATTTCCATAGCCTCTTCTATTGTATCATCTTCCTCTTTGGTTCCTTGGGTTCCTAAAACAATTCTCTGTAATATGATTGGTTAGACCATATATGGTACAAGGTAATGAGCCTTGGGCTCCCCCCTACCTTTTGCACCTCCTTTGTCTCTTCCTCTAGAGCTTCTACCTCTACCTACAAAGTGTGTTTGGGAGGTACTACCTTCATCATCAAAATTCTTGCCTTTGCCTTTGTTATCCTTGATTTTATTCTTATCCATATAGAGAGCAAAGGATTGATTAACTTTTTGGTTGTCTTTGTTCTTCATGAGCTTTGCCTCATGTGCGAACAACTATCCCATGAGAGTGTTATAATCAGGAACTCGCATGTCCATGTAAAGGTCTGTGGTTGTGGTGAAGGCTTCCCATTTGTCATCAGCCTTGATACCATTGATGACTTGCCTCACTATTTAATCTTCATCAATGACTTCTCCAATGCTTCCAAGTTGTTCTGCAATGTCCTTCATCTTGGTGACAAATTCAGTCACAATTTGCTTGGGTGTCCTCTTGAGTGTCGTAAACTCCATCCATAACTGGTTCTTCCTTGTTTTTGTGCTTGATGAGAAGAATGCTTCAAGAGCATTCCATATTTCTTGTGATGTCTTGCAAGTCCTAATGTGTGGAAGTAAAAAAATTAGAGATAGATTTGAGAATGTATGTCCTTGCCAAAGCATCCTTTGAGCAGCATGCATTTAACCTTTCCTTCTATTCTTGTGTTGGTCAGCCCTTGCTTCTAATTATTGGAATTATTTCATCTCCATATATTTAACCATAGAGATACCTTCCTTGAGTGACCATGTTGAGTAATTACATTGATCTAATTTGTCAATAGATGAGGGGAATCAATCACCCATGATGCTTCATTGCTTTGATACCACTATGAAGAGGTGATGAGATATATGTAGAGATGAGTGTACTTCTTTAGCTTCCCAAATATGCATAAATACTCACCAAGTCCTTGGGAACAACATTATCAAATGATTGCATCAAAACAAATGAGTTCCACTTCACAAGAGTTGAAGAAACCTTCTATTTTTGGAAATGAATGCCATAGAAAAATGTTTAGAGCTCACAACCTAGTATGAATTGACTAGAGAGCTTCTGCAGACATCTAAGTGAAGTGCATAGCTAACTAAAGAAAGTTTCTATGAATTTAGCTAGACCGTACAAAAAGTTTTCTATGCTACAAAAAGGTGAAAGGATATTTACAATGGTTTTTATTGATGAAAATCACTATTTTATAGGGATTTCTTTTGAAAATTTGACATACACTTCTTGGAGCTCCCTATGTGCTCCTTCTTCTTGTGTGCCCCCTTCTCTGATGCACTTCCATGCTTTGTGCTTGTCCTTGAGTGTCAACACTCCCCCCCTCTCGTGTCTGTCATCCCTTACATACCCTTGTTGTAGTGTTTGTTCTAAGTAGTGCTTTGAGAGGTAGTGTCCATTCTGTATGAATAAGAGTTGTCTAGCTTCCAAATGTGGTAGGGTTGGTTGTCCAATTCTTCATTTGTCATTGCAAGGATTTGCAAGTTGTAGTCCCTTGCTATGTGCTTCTTTCTTGGATTCCAGCATGAATGTGTCATTGTAAGCCTCCATTGATGTCATTTAGAGCATCCAAAGATGATGTTCATAGTAGTCATGCCAAGTACTCGTAGCCCATAGTGAATGTTGGGTAAGTGTGTTAGTGCATGGGTTGAAGAAAGCATGTGCCTTGTGCACGGCCTTGTAGTGTGGCCCTATGCATGCTTACTTGGCAAAGGCATTGGAATAAGTATGGTGCAAGAATTGGAGGTCTTGAGCTAAGTGCTCAAGGGTATGCTAACGAAGAGGTTTCCTAATCTATCATGGTTATGGTGTTGCCAAAGTAAGGCTTCTTACCATGGTGTATGGTTGATCGATGTTTATCTCTTCATGTTGTACACCTAGCATTGTGATGGACCATCAGCTAGTCTTTCATTGTCGATGAATGTCCTTATTGATGGTCCATTGATGAGATTTGTCAAGCGCCTGGTCCTATCCCCGCTCTTCAAAGCAACATTACCAAATATTGAGAATTGAATTTCTTTATATTCCTTGACAAACAACATTGGGTAACTACAACAAGCTTAGTTTCACATATTCGCTTTAGCTCACCATAAGCTGGAGCCTTCTCACCTAGGATACATACAAGGATTTGCAAGGTACCATAACTACCCCTTGCAAATATCTCCTTGGATGCTCTCGTACACATAGTAGTTAAGCATCTCTCAAATTTTGGACCTTCAAGCTCTTCCCTCCTACCAAGGTAAGGGGAAACAATAGTTGTGGATATCATGTTCATGCCACGTTCTTGACCTCTACCAGATAAGGCAGTAATAATATCATCTGCTAGCCAAGACACACTTCTATCAAAACTGATAAATGCCCACTCATCAACGGTTCCACCTTCAACTAAGCATGACTCATTCATGTTCCTTGAGCCAAACTTGTGAACAAGATCTCTCTCTCTCTCTCTCTCTCTCTCTCTCTCTCTTTTTTTTTTTTTTTTTTAATTTAAGGAACAATGGCACAAAACAAGAAGATAGAGGTTAGAAACAGTAAAAATGGTTGACATGTCAATGTTCTCTTGTGCTTGGGATTCTCAAATGTGTCTATGCACAATCGTTTAATGTGGCCCTATATTAATGCATACTTTGGAAATGCATGGACTGAATGGTGCAAAAGATAGGGTTGTGCAAGGAGCACATGGTTGTCACTCGTCGAGGCTATCAATGTTTCTTGTAAACAATGAGGTAGCCTATGTTGGAGGTATCCATTGGATCCCCAAATGACAATTGATCTTTCCTCCTTATAGGGATCCATTTTAGAGTTGTGAGTGGTTGCATACGGGTCACTTTTGACTTCTTCATCTTTGAATGATTGCTTGAAATCTGTATCCCACATGGTTGGTTCTTTGGTTCTATGGATGTTGTTAGTACTTTTGGCTTCCAGACCCATATCCTTGATGATTGCCTTCTTATTTTGTCCGAAGAGGTGAGTTTATCTTCTTTTGGTCTCTGTGCTCGGTTCTTACTCTTTTCTCTTCTTGACTTCTTTGTTGAGACCTTTTGCATGGTGGAGAGCATAGGCCTTTGTGCCTGTAAGAGTGCTTTGGGAATCCACATGTGTAATCGCCCTTGTTGAGCTGTAGCTAATTTTTTTGGTACCCAAATTTGTTGGAGATTTTCTAGTTGAGTTGGTCCTAGTTGCTTGTTTCTTGTCTTCGCATGATGGGCTTGCCTGAGTGGGAATTGTGTTGGCAAGGTTGGTGGTTGCTCTCCTTTTCGTACCCATATCTGCTTCATGCCCAGAAATAGCTTCTTCTTGAAATCCCTTTGTGTATTTGATATAGCAGTTGGCATGTTCTGTTTTGCTTGCCTTGTTGGATGAGTTGTGGTGGCAGCATTAGTCCTTGCACAAAAGGAGGAGTTCACTTGTCTTTGAGCTTGTTCTTCCATGACTGAGTTCTCCTGGAACATAGAGCTTTTGACACATACAACATCTTTTTTGCTAAGATTAATCCTAGGAGAACTACGAGAAAGTGTGATATCTGGATTTCTGAGCATGCCATTCTCTAATTCTAATGTAAAGCATTGTTCTTGGACCCAAACTTGAAGAAGTTGACTTCTTGGGTTCAAGTTGAGTGCATGGTCATAAATCCAATCTTGACCCAAGACAAGTGGTTTTGTAAGGTCCTCATCTTGACACACTAGCATTTTGACTCTCATTGGAACATCTTGAAGATAGATGGGGAGCTCTACCTTGCCCAAGCAAGGGGTTTCCGCACCTCATAGCCCTATGAGATAGGCTTCTATGGGATTGATGTTCAATTGCAAGTCTTGGAAGTATGAAAGTCTAACTGCACTAGTTGTTGCTCCTGAGTCAATCAATGCTCTCATAGTCCTTACATTCTTTCCTTGTCCTACCTCTATCATCACAAAGGGACATGATCAATTATTCAAGAAGTAAGTATGCTCGATTTTTGGCACATGTCCATGTGATATTTTGGGGCTTTTGGGTTGACATCCAGGCCCAGTCACCTTAAGTTATTTTGCCTAATGCACTCTCTAGCCTCTATCTGTGCTTCTTCTCTAACTCTCAACTCTTCTTCCTTTCGCTTCTTAGCCATGTTGAGTCTCCTTAACATATCCTCTATAAGAGGTTCTTGATATAGCTTGAATTTACATCCACTAATATATTTTGGCAAGATATCACCCTCTAGAGTGGCCAATTGAACCGCACCACTAGTGGAAATTCTACTAATGATCATGGGTCCGTATCCTCTTTTTTCCAATTTATGGGCATGTTGCTTTAGTGTGTAAACCAACACTAGGTCTCCCTCTTTCAATCCTTTATCCTTGATGTGTGCATCAAAGTATGCCTTGTGTCTATTACCACTTCATCAGGGAGAAGCTCATGGCAAAGGAGATTGACATTTCCTTTGTTCCTACTGAAAAGCAAGTAGCAGATATGATGACGAAGGCACTTGATGGAATAAAGCTTTGTAGATTCAAAGCTATGGCAGGTATTCAACCTATTAAAGAATGAAGACTCAAGCATACTTTAGATTGAGGGGGAGCTTTTGGAACATCAAGCTTACACTATGCTTGAGGTGGATTTGATCTACATCAAAGGCTATCACGTCGAAAGAATATCCGTTAAAGAGTTCTTTTTCATATGCTCATTTATTGTATTTTTTTGAGAGATTTTGATGGTTCATTTACTGTTGTAAAAGCCTTGAGCTTTACACATGTAAAGGTAGAAAGATAGAGCCCAAATCCCACGAATTTGTGGTGGTTGAAGTTGTATTCAATCAAGCAAATCAAATCACCTAAAAGTAGATCAAACTAGATCTTCACTTTTCCTAGATTGTAGGAAAGTGAATTGATTCCCTCCAACAACCATTCCCACCTTCATTTGAATTCAAATTCAACTTGAAAAAGTCGTGGAACACTCCTAGAGTCTATATAAAGACTTGAAATCATTTGTACATTACATGGAAGCAATATACATACACTTGTGACCATCATTGTCTTGCTCCTTCAATTCTCTGCATCATCTTCTTCGCCAACAGTAATCTTGCAGAGGCTACTGCTCTCTCTCCAAAGCTCCAAATTAAGTGCAAGATGACTCATTGGAAAGGTATAAGTGTCTAGTTTATGGCTATAAATTTTTATAGCATTAGGTCCATTGGATTGGGAGAAATTTGGGTTTTTCTGTCTCAGGGTCAATCTCTGCATATTCTTGAAAAATAGGAAGTACCACCGGTGAATGTCGCATTCATTCCTATAGCATATTTTGCTTATTCCTTATACTTTTGTGCATTCCATACACTCAACCCTATGTGTATCACTCCCATAAAAGGATGTTTTCTAATTGTAATCCCGCTGATTGCTATGGGCATTTGAAGTTCATTGTCTCTTCTATAGATAGTAAGTTTTTTGAGCTAGTCGACCCGTGAACCTATCTGTTTTGTATCGACTCATTCTCCTTGATGCTCCAAAGTACATAGTGTGTTTCTTTGCACTTATCGCATGCCTATAAGGTCTATTTGAGTCTCCATAAGCTCAAGGGCTGGTCTTGTGCCGGTTGGCTTGACCAAACTTCGTCGCCTCGAAACGCACTTTTCTACCTTCTACAAGCTTCTCCAAGTTCTTTCAATATCCACAATGGCCCATAAAGGCTTGTACCTCTTTAACATTCCTTGGTCTCAACAACTTTGCTATGGCTCTTGCTTTGTCCTCATATGTTAATATTTCGTTCTGAGAAACGATATGACCTAAGATTTTACCTTGACGTACCATGAACACACAATTTTCTGGGTCTACACTTGTTGAAGATCTGTCTGATCTCAGGAGTGTGGTATCTTCTTTCTTGGGAATGAGCACATAAATCTTCCACATATATTTCTAAGCTCTTTTGCAAGAACTCTTTGAAGACATGACAAACGAGACTTTGGAATGTTGTAGGTGCATTTGTGAGCCCAAATGGCATCACACGAAATGCAAAGATTCCCCATTTTGTGGCAAATGCCATCTTGTGTTGATCTTCTGGTGCAATGGCTACTTGGTTGTAACCTAAAAATCCATCAAGAAAACTATAAACTTCCTTGCCTGCAACACGTTCCAATAAATGTTCAGTGATTGGAAGCGGATAACTATCTCTGATTGTAGCGGCATTATTTTTTTTAAGGTTGATACACACTTGCACCTTCCCATTCTTCTTTGGCACTACTACAATGGGAAACACCCATTCAATATGCTCAATCTCATAGCTAAATCCAACTTCAATCAACCTGTCAATTTATTCTTTTATTTTAGCTGCATAAGTGTCATTATATGTGTAGGGCTTCTATTTGGTGGGATTCGCATCAGCTATCATGGGGATTGTATGAGAGCATATTTTTGGATCTACTCCCTTCAAGTCTCCATAGTGCCATGCAAACACGTCCTTGCATTCCCTTAATAAAGCTACAAGCTGTATCTCTTCTTCTACACTTAGGTCTTCGCCTATGTATGTACATCGCTCTTCATTCCCCTCAATGGTTACAACAATTTTTTTGGTCTTTTCTTTATTATCATATGTTTCTCCTGTGGTGACCTCTCTCTTATGCATTCGTACCAAAATTTTCCGGTCTTCAATTTCATATTTCTTGAAATTCTCTGGTGCTTCAAACAAAGATTCCTCCTCTTCTTATTTCACTACTTTTCTTTTTTTTTCTTTTGACTACCTTCACTTCCTTCTTTTGAATTTACAGTTTTGATACTTGTGAGAGGTTCTTCTTCTTTTTGGGTAAATACTCCTACATCTTCTAGATAGTGCTCCTCTAACTTAAAGCAGGTGTCCATCACAATGGACTCAAGATCATCGTCATTCTCTTCTTCTTCTATGAAATCACTAGGGTCACATTCTTGTAGCAAGGGCTGACACTTGAACACAGAAATATCATAACCCTCCTCATCACAATGAGGGGTCCATTCTTCTTCATTGACAGCAATGTCCGTGGTGGCTAAGATTTCTGCCCAACCATGAGGCTCAAATTCCTCATCTGGAAAGATCATTAGTGTGTAGGCTGTGTCTCTAATTGGTCTTTCTCCTTGAGAAGTTCCTTCTTCTCTCACCTTTAAGCATTTTTCCTCTTCCTCTGTGACTTTGCACATCCACAAGTGAGTATCGTCATGCATCCAGAATGGATTAGAAGAACCTTCAGAATGCACAAAGATTGAATCTTCTTGCGCCTTGTCGATAGGATTCCACTGTACGGGTGGTACATCTCTGAAGGTATAATCCTTTAGATTTACTTTGGTAGTGAACCCTAAGTGCTGCAAGTACAAGGAGATGGTTCCCCAATCCTGCACTATTTGCAGTTGTCGAAGGAAGGGTCTTCCTAGGATCATTTCATAGACATTATTTTTGCCAAAGTCACATATAGCAAAGGTGTGCTCAAACTCTACACCACAAGTGGTTAGAGTTATCCCTTCAAGCAATCCTAGAGGTCTTTCAATATGTCCATCAGCCATTGGAAGCTTCATTCTTGTTGGTCTTAATGCGGGTTTGTCAGGCTTTCTTCTAGTTTCGATAACTTTTTATTCCACTTGCAATCGGCCTTCTCTCTAGTATCCTTCCATGTTCTTGTTTTCCTCTTACTAGGCTCTCCTGATTCACTTTACTTTGATTGTTCAACAAGTTTAGCCTGTTGTGAGGCTTGTGCTCTAGTGACTGCATGTATAGGAGCCACATAACTGCTACTTGAACTTGAATCCACCACTAAGCCTACCACATTAATGGTGGTGACCTTGGGCACACTAGAGGGGTTCCTTGGACAATCTTTTGGAAGGTGTTCGCAAAAGGCTTGTATTTGTAATGGCATGTCCTTGACCCCGAGACGGTGGGTGGGGACATTCACGAATGAACTGGTCACCGTGACATCTAAAACATGGTCCTCTAAGGGCTTATGGTCTTACTTGTCTCAGTTGGGGCCTAGGTTTAGGATTTGTATACATGACATTGGAGTATTCGGGCTCCCAATTTTGTTCCATAAGTGGTGCCTCATAGTGATAAGGATAAGTCTCACTATGCTCAGGTGACTCTGTGTAATAAGCTTGTGGACTATCTTCATAGGAGTAGTCAGAACTCTGAGCATGATTGTCATTCTCTGAGACTAGTGGGGTCACTGGCACCAATGCTCTATTAAGGTTCTCTTCTGCCACAGCATATTAACTGGAATTACATTGGCGGGAGCTGGTGGTTGGTTTCCTAGGACTGGTTGTGGCCTATATGTTGCCTGATATTGCTGTTGTGGGCTATAATATGGCTGTTGGTATTGGTTCTGATACCTACTCTATGGGTAAGGTTGCTGATAATTCTTTCTAATAGCCTGCCTATTGTATGGACAATCTTGAGCCATATGGTTCGTGTATTTTCTCTCAATAGTACAATATGGGACATTCCTTTCTCTCATGTTTTGGTTTTGCATTGTGCAAATGTTAGCCATGTGGTCCCCTCCGCAAGTATAACATCGGTTCAATGAGGTGACTCTTGGTGTTTGTCTATTTTGAACTCCTAGCTTCTTGGCCACTTGCTCAGCTATCTCATCTATCTCAGTGGAGGTCTTGGAGGTATGACTAGAGCTATCAGAATCCTTATAGAGTTTTGATAATCCTAACTCCTCACCCAAGTTATCTTCTATGTCAATGCACGTCCGCACACACTCTTCTATGGATCTAGGCTCTTTCAAGTACACACATGATCTTAACTTTGTGCTTAGTAAGTCATCTAAAAACAAGGCCACTTATTTGGCTAGTGTGGGTAATTCTGGCACAGGGCACCTTTCTAAGTACTGTCTGAACCTTCTTCCTGCTAGTCACACAGTTTCTTGAGGTGCCTACTTGAAGCTATGGATCAACGATGATGTGTTATGCCTAATACCACTCTTGGAAAATTATACAATGAATTCCTCTAGAAGTTGAACTATATCTCGATAGTTGTGACTGTTTAGTGGTTGAAACCAAGCTAAGGAAATGCCTTTGAGAGTCAAACCAAGTGCCTCGAGCTGGGCGAACAGGTCTTCAACCTGTTCAGCTCTTAACACTTGTTTGAACTCTGCCACATGATCATAAGGATCTCTTGACCCATCAAATTAGTTTTCCATTGTCTTGACCACTTGAGAGGGTTGAAGGGTTCTTGGGTACTCTTGGGGTCTGGGAAATGAAAAATCATGTTCATCTCTTTGATGCCTTTGTGCTTGATGTCCCTCTCTTTCCTGTCTTTTACCTTCCAATCTTGATTTGTCTCTACCCATTGTGTGTGCAAAACTGACCTCAGGTATCTCTCTTGTTCGTTCTCATTGTGCTTTGTGAGCTTTGGATGATCTGACACCTTGGAAGCCATGGGAAACATTAGACCTTGTTGGAGGGAAGATCAATTGACCTTGCCACGTGTATGTGTGCCTATCATGCTCTGATACCAAGAACATTTTCTCTAATGTGTTATCCAGGTAGACAACTTTGCCTAGTGTCTCGGGATCTTTGAACTCGTAGATTATGACTATGCCCAATTGGCTAGGTTGATCTGGCTTGAATCTCCAAAAGGCTTCCTCTATTTCCCTATTCAAGAATAGTTATATGCTTTTGTTGTCTTGAGGGATACCAATCTAGGTGATCACTCTGGTCAAAACTGACTTACCTCTCAGAGTCTTGGGTTCTCTTCCTACATCTCCTTGCTCTAGGTCTCCTATCTCACTCTCAGGAATGATGTTTCCAAACTCATTCGTTCCTATATGGTAAGTTGGTGACCATATACATGGTTCCTTCCTTATCAATGTATGAACCCTCTTTGAGCTTGACTACTGAATATTCAAGTCCAAAGGGCTAATTTGGATTTTTGAGTTGGACCACTAATCGCCTTAGGCCATCCTCATAGATGCAAGCACTTAATCGGTTGGTCCGAATATATTCCAATTGTATCTTATATGGACGTTCTGGTGTTTGTAGGTAGGCAGTGCCTGAGTTACCTACATGTTTCCCCATGCGAAAGGACATTTCTGAATCACTTGTGTCTGAACTTAGTACATAAGGATAACCACTTAGTTGTTGTGCCCAAGACTTAGCTGTATGGTTGACACTTTCCTCAGAAGATCTAATGCTTTGTCTATCCTTGTCTAGGTGTCTGCCAGATCTCAAGTTCATAAGCTTTGTCTTCTAGTCCCAAAATTTCCCTTTGTATTGCTCAAAGTCCTTTGGAGCTCCCTTGGCTTCCCAACCCCACATGAAGGTCAACTCTATCTGAAAAAGTTATGTCAAATTAGGCTCCTGGGGGTCAAAACAGGGAAACAAGACCTTTTGGAAAAATCACGATTTTGTGTGAAAATCACGATTTTGTGTGAAAATCGTGATTTTGGGGGTCTAAAAATCACGATGCTGAGCACTTATGAAAATCGCAATTTTGAGGGATCATGAAAATCGCGATGCTGAGCAATCGTAAAACTCATGATTTTGTGAAATCATGAAAATCACAATGCTGAGTACTTATGAAAATCGCAATTCTGGAGACTCAGACAATCGCGATTTTGAGAGACAATTGCGATGCTAAGTCGAGCTTGAAAATCATGTTTTTGAGACCTTGTGAAAATTGTGAAAATCACGATTTTGTAGCTATGAAAATCATGATCTGAAAATCATGAAAATCGCAATTTTGGATGAAAGTCGACTTTTCAAAAAATCGTGAAATTCCTGATTTCGATTGAAAATCATGTTTTCTAAAAATCGTGAAAATCGTAATTTTGGATGAAAGTCGTGTTTTTGAAAATCGTGATTTTGGAGCCAACAGAGAATCGCGTTTTTTTTCCAAAATTCTGTTTTTGGCTAAAAATTGTGATTTGTGAAAATCGCAATTTTGAGTCCACTGAAAATCGTGTTTTTCCCAAAATCATGTTTTTGGCTGAGAATCGTGATTTGTGAAAATCGCGATTTTGAGTCCACTGAAAATCGTATTTTTTTTTCTAAAACTCAAGTTTCCATGACATCTAGAGAATCACATTTTTGTGTGACTTAGGTGGGAACTGAAAATCGTTTTTTTTTTTTGAATTTTATGAAAATCGCAATTTTCAATCAGAATCGCGTTTTTTGATAGGAAATTAAAATTTTTGAGCACCGAGCAATGGCGAGCTCCGTATGTGCAGAAAATCATGAAAAAACATAGGCACTTGCTCTCCCTTGCACTTCCTAACTCTATCTCGCACAATAATGCATGAAAAATGGTATGAAAATGGTGAAAATGCACTAAAAAACAAGAAATTTCAATGAAGAAGAAGATGGATGAAGATGGTGATGATGATGATGATGAAGATGAAGAAGAGAAATCAGAAAATGAATAGAAATGACACTTTTTTTACCTTCCAACATCTCAAATCTACAATCTTACCATCACAACACTTGTCCTCGAAGCTCTTTCCCCGACAATGGCACCAAAATTTGGTGTAGCTCAAGCGTAAGCACAACCTCCTTTACTTGTCGATCTGCGGAGACGTGAGGACTGGTATGAAGACCACGAGCGAGTGAAGGCACAAGTGTGTGAGTGAAAGCACACAAACATGCACACACACGTGCACAAGGTAAGATCAAAGAGAGGAACACTGGAAGGACTTTGATTATAGAAGAAATCTAATACAAGAGCTCCAATCTCTAACAAGCTAACCCCAAAAATGAGCTCTCTAGCTCTTTTTATAGTTTTTTGACTAGTTTTGGCCCTGTCCAGACCTAGTGTCTGGCGTAGTTAAAATTAGGTTCCATGGCTTATTTGAGGGCTCAAACGGAGACTAAAAATTATGAGAACTGGTAGGATGATACTTCTAATGCTCCTCAAGCTTGAGCACTCCTTATTTTGCAAACAATGGAGCTACAAAAAGGTGAAATGATATTTACAATGGTTTTTAGTGATGAAAATCACTATTTTATAGGGATTTCTTTTGAAAATTTGACATACACTTCTTGGAGCTCCCTATGTGCTCCTTCTTCTTGTGTGTCCACTTCTCTGATGTGCGTCCATGCTTTGTGCTTTTCCTTGAGTGGCAACAATGCATTTTTATGATGATTACTATGAGAGAAATAAAGGAATCTACAAACAATTATCTTCTTGATACTTGAAAAATTGATGGTTAAGGTGTTAGCGTTAGTATCCATGTGAAAGGCCAAATGACCACTAGACACTTATTTGTATATGTCCTTTAATAAGACATATAGTGGTCTGGTCAGCCACAGAGTGTAAGTTCGACCACATTATAACACCTAAGAATTTTGTGTTTGTGCTCCATGTGTACTATGTTTTTCTGCGTATTCTACCGCCTCTGTGCGTTTTGGTCTCTCAAAGCTTCATTCTTTGCTTTCAAAGCCTGTTTTTTAAGCATTTTTGGGGTGATTCTTTGGAGCCATTTTGGAGTACTTTCGTGCATAGGCCTCTTCACACAAGCTCAAGAACATCAAGAAGAGTGTTCTTTTTACTTCTTTGAAAATAAGTATTCACCTTCTAAGCCATATTTTTAGCCACGCTTGTAAAATATAGGTTTCTTGAAAGGTTTTTAGTTGTGCCAGGAGCAACCACGGCAAATCTATGCACGTTTTTTAACCTAAACAACATAGTTGAAAGACACTTGTAGGTATTGGTGGCTAGTTTTTTGGGTTGTGCACTCAGCCTTTTAATGTCATTTTACTGCATATATTGAGCACATATACACTATGTATGCTTCTATGGATACCGCTTATGTATGTCCATGTTGTCATTAATATAGCGGTTACGTTTTTTCATAAACCCTTTTACATTTTATAAAGAGGCTCGTGGTGAGGTTTTCTTAACTGGAAGACACCCAGATGTCGGGGTCTCTTTGGTGATGCACGTGGAAGACTTACCCAGCCTCGCCATAGGAGATGTATGATAGTTGTTCATAGGTGCTCGATAAGCCTAGTTGGCTTCTTTAGGGTAATTGGTTTATGCAATGGAGTCAATGATTCACTATGTAGGTAAACATGTTCATACTAGCAGTTTTATAAGATTTCGACACTAGCCATATGCTCATTTTGCAGAGGATACTCTAGCAAATTTTTTCTAGATTTTTTGTTTTTGTCAACTATAAAGTGGTTGATTTATTCCTTGATAAAACTTATTGGTGTGAGCACATTAATTCTCACATAATCCTTTGGTCATTACTTTTAATGAATTCATTTTTTTGGGAATATTGCTGAATTCTCTCCCAGAATCTGACACTTGGTCATCCTTCTTTGAGCTTTAGAGGTGTTTGGACTCTTCTAGCTCCATTATCATTCTACTCAGTTCTCTACCATCATTGCATCAGAGGTCTCAAGCACATCTGGTGGATGAGGGTCTAGTGCCAGTGTTTCGAGGAGGAGCAATAACTTGTAGGGCAAAGACAATTTTGAGATAAAAAAAATTGATGGCACAAACCGCTCTATGGAAGAATCAGATTAAAGATGTGCTGATTCAAAGGAGGCAATGGAAGCTAGTAAATGGAATCTCAAAGAAGCCTCCTGACATGGATGAAGATGATTGGGATGAGTTAGATGAAATGGCCAAGTCTACCATTCGATTGCACCTAACAGATAAGGTTTACTTTATAGTATTAGACTATGAAAGTGAAAAGGAGCTTTGGAAGAAGTTATGCAATACATATGAAAGAGAGACAACATCAAATAAAGTGTATCTGATGAGAAAGTTATATGACCTTCCCATGAAGGACACAAATAGTGTTGTTGCTCATGTAAATGGGTTTGATGCTGTATTCTCTTGGTTACATGCTTAGAAAATGGATGTGGATAATGAAATGAAAGCAGTCTTGCTGTTATGCACCTTGCCATCATCATGGGATACATTTTGCACAACTATTAGCAATAGTGCGCCTCATGGTAAATTGGTCTATGATGACATATGTGGAGCACTCTTGAGTGAGGAGATTTGTAGAAAATCTATGGTTGGCACTTAGAGTGGAGATGCATATAATGTTCGTGATTTTTACCAAGGAAAGAATCAGCAAGGTGGCAGGAGCAAGAACAAGGAAAAGAATGGTCAACAAAATAAGAGTAGAAGTAAATCAAGGAAGAGGGATATGGAATGTCATTATTGTCATAAGAAAGGACACATGAAGTAAGATTGTTATGCATTAAAGAATGCTAAAGGTAAAGGATAAAATGTTGATGGGCATGTTAAATAGTTACCTGCACCATCTACTTCGACTATGAAGATTGAAGAAATTAATGCTATTTCTGATGATGCTGATGTGTTGACACTTGATAGTGCTGTGCCAAATGAGGCTCTTATGGCTGAATGTTTTTCCCACATGTGGCTGATAGATTATGGTGCTTCTTTCCATGTGACACCACACAGAGAATGGCTCTCTAATTATGTAGCAAACTCTCTTGGTACCGTGAGACTTGGTGATTCTTACCAATGTGATGTTGTGGGGATTGGAGATGTGCTTGTGTAGTTCATTGATGGTTCTAAATTTACTATGCATAATGTATGACATGTACCTCAATTATCACGTAGTTTGATGTTAATTGGTCAACTTGATGACCTTGGTTACAAGGTGGTCTTCTATGCTCAATCCTTTTGCATATCGAAGGGCAATATGGTTACTGCAAAAGGAAACAAAGTTGGCTCATTTTATCCTTTATTCGTATGACAAAAAGAACACTTGTTAGCTCTTACTGAACAGCCTATGGCTTGTATTTGGCATGGTCCTTTGGACCATATATCTCGTAGTGGAATGGAAAATCTTTCTCATTCTAGCTACTTACCTGTGTTATCTTTCTCTAATTTTTCATTTTGTGAGCATTGTCAAGATGGAAAGAAAACCAGAAATGTGCATAGAATGCACATTGACTTGTCAATTCAGCCTTTAGGTCTCGTTCATATAGATGTGTGTGGTCCTATGCCCACAAGATCATTAGGTGGTTCTCTTTACTTTGTCACTTTCATAGAAGATGCTACTAGAAAAGTTTGGGTATATCCTATCAAATTGAAGGATGAGGTATTCCCCACTTTCAGAAAATTTCTTGCTTCAATTGAGACTGAAAAAGGAACTAAGCTCAAAGCTTTAAGTTCAGATAATGGGGGTGAGTATACCTCACATGAATTCAACTTTTTTTGCCAGTCTAGAGGAATTCGCAGAGAGTTTACATCCCCTTATACCCTATTAGAGAATGGTGTAGCTGAAAGGATGAATATAATTATTTAGGATAGAGTAGTCTCTATGTTGCATAATGCAAACATTTCACAAGGCTTTTGGGTAGAACCAATATTGACTGCATTTCATGTGATTAACCTTTCACCTAGTACTGCTAAAGGTCTGAAAGTGGCATAAGAGTTATGGATAGGGACGCCACCATATTATAATCATCTTTGAGTTTTTGGGTGTGAAGCATATGTTCATATACCCAAGAATCTTAGACAAAACTTGGACCATAAGTCAAAGGAATGCACTTTTCTTGGATATGGTCAAGAATGAAAATTTGGATATCGCTTATGGGATCATAAAACATGGCCAATGATGAGAAGTAGTGATCTCATTTTCAATGAGTATAAGATGCATAAACAACGCATTAAGGAGGTTGAGGCTAGAAGAGTGGTGTTTGAGGATATTAGTCCTCCAGATAGCATGCATAAAAATGTTGCACATAGGGACATTCAAAAGAATGTCTGATCAGATCAGTCTGCAAATGTTCTTATTTACAAACCGTTGAGAGGCTCTACACATGTCTCACATCCACCTAATAGATATATTCCCGGTTTAGATTTTGTTATTCTAATAGATGCCAGTCTACAAAGAGGCTATGGAGACAAAGGATCATGTCAAGTGGGAGTGTGCCATGAAGAGTGAGTTCGATTCTATTCACAAGAATGGTACTTAAGATTTAGTACCTTTGCCAAAGGGTAGGAAAGTTTTACCATGTAAATGGGTATATAAGCTGAAATTCACATCAGATAGTGCTTCTCCAAAGTATAAAGCACAACTTATTCCAAAGGATTTTAAGCAACAACATGGTGTTGATTTTGAGGAAATCTTGTCTCCAATGGTCAAGGTGACTACCTTGCACATGTTTCTTGGATTCATTGCAATGGAGGACTTAGAGCTAGTCCAAATGGATGTGAAATTGCTTTCTTGCATGGAGATCTTACATATGAGATCTATATGGAGTAACCCAAGGGTTATGTAGTTCTTGGCAAGGAAAGTCTAGTTTGTAAGCTCAAGAAGAGCTTGTATGGACTTAAATAGTCCCCTAGTCTCAAGGCTACTCTAGAAGCAATGAGGATCATTGTCTCTACACAAAGAGATGCTCAGAGGGAAGCTTGATATGCTTGATACTTTACATCGATGATATGTTGATTGCTGGGAAGTCCTCTTATGACTTGTCAATTCTCAAAAATAAGTTGAGTAAGACATTTGATATGAAGGATTTGGGGGATGCCAAACATATTCTCGGCATGCACATTACTCGTGATAGGAGTAAAAGATGCATATACTTGTCTCAAAATGAGTACATATCCAAAGTACTTCACAGGTTCAATATGCAGGATGGAAAGGCATTGAGTACACCTTTACCCACATATGTGAAATATAACAAGGATGATTGCCCCAAATCAGATGAGGAAAAGGAATTCATGACCAAAATTGCCTATCAGTCTATTGTTGGTAGTCTCATGTTTGCTATGGTAGCTACAAGACCAAACATTGCATTTGAAAGTGGGAGTTGTGAGCAGATATATGTCTAATCCTAGCAAGAAACATTGGGCTATGGTCAAGATGATTTTGAGATATCTGAGTGGCAATAAGGACAGGTGTCTATGCTTAAGTAGAGGGAAAGCATCCATTATTGGTTACACAAATTCTGACTATGCTAGTTGTGTAGACAATTGTAAGTCTACATCAGGGTACATTTTTCATTTTGTTGGAGGTGCTATCTCTTGGAGATCTTGTCTACAAGCATGTATAGCTGTTTCCACCATAGAAGCAAAGTATGTTGCAGCAAGTGAGGCATGTAAGGAAGCATTGTGGCTTTCTTGTGTTGCCTATGATATGGGTTTACCTCAGCATGTACGTCATTTGCTCAGTGATAGTTAGAATACCATTTCTTTGGCTAAGAATCCGGTCTATCATGCAAAGAACAAGCACATTGAGGTGACGTATCACTTCATTAGAGATTGCATAGCCACTGAGCGCATTATTCTTGAGCGCATTATCACACTCGAGATAATGCTGCAGATACGTTGACTAAAGCTCTGCCATAGGCTAGCTTTTCACACTGTTGTCACTTGATGGGGGTTACTTGATTCATGACCTTACACAATCACTTGTATATTGTGTAACATGCCCATCAGGTGGGAGATATAGTTTCTATACTTACACTCACGTATTCTTTATCATTCTTTATTTTTTCTCCCATACTTACTTTGGCCATATTGGCTTTTGGTGGGAGATTGTTATGGCTAGTGTCCATGTGAAAGGCCAAATGGCCACTAGACACTTCTTTGTATATGTTGTTTAATAAGACATATAGTGGTGTGGTTAGCCACAAATTGTAAGTTCGACTGCATTTGTAATACCTAAGAAGTCTATGTTTGTGCTCCTTATGTATTGTGTTTTTCCATGTATTCTGTAGCCTCTATGTAGAGTACCATGTGCGGTGTTTGGAGCTCACTTTTCTACTCCAAGGATATCATTATGGAGCTCTCGAGAATGAGAGTACATTGTGATTCATTGCCATCAAGGTACCTCATAAGGAGCATTGAATTTCTATGTTATTATTGTTTAGCTATCATTTCCATTGTGTTATTATTACTTTCAGAAATTTACATGTGATTAGTGGACACTTAGTTAGGTACTCCCATATAGAAAGATGTATTTAGGATTTAAGGTTATGAAATAGACTATAATTAAGATGGGATCATATGTGAGGAGTATGTGTACGTAAGTCAGGAGGTCTTAGGGACTTGTGTCAAAGAGACTAAATCTCATTTTCCCCACAAGTGCATATAGTGGTGGATTGACATAGGTCTAATTATCAATCCAAAGAACCACATGAACCAAGTGTATGAGGATGTGTGCACACATGATGGAAAGTGAAGTGGCTCAGCTACAATGCATGTGAAAATACTAAACTACCTCTCCAACTCAATCTCTGGAAATGTCTGCCACGATACCACTTATAGTAGTAAGCACAAATTCGAATGTTTCTCCTAGCTCCAAACTCCAAATATGGCCAATAGTAGGTTTGTTTCAAAGCTCTCAATGAGACACATCTATTGATCATATTTTCACTCGAATGTGTCAATCTTCAAGTTATAGCCAAAATAGTGAATGGCGGGAAACACCTACACTCACTCCACAACTCGTATTGGTTCACACACACACCAAAGTAGTTCGAAAGTGATGGGGAGGGATAGAAAATAGTCCTACACACACATTTCAAGCGTCACACACACACACAAAAGATAATACAGAAGATGAAAATCGGCAGGGAAGAAGCAAATTCAAAATTTCAGTTCTCCTTCTTCAGTGGCAAAAAGTCTTTACAAAGAGTCACAAAGTGACTTATATACATGTGCCCTAAAAATGGTCCTTTCATACAAGTGACCGGCACTTTATTGAGTAATCTCTAATTTTCTACTATTTTACAAGAATTATGTTACAATGATTTGGGGTTTATGCATCTAGAGGACTCCTCTAGTGCATTTACATAGCTTTGAGGGAATTTCTTAGGATTTTGGAGAAGAAATTTTATGCAAACATTTTGAAAATTTTAGGGCTCCTCTTTTGTGCCTCTTTTCTCTACAACACTCTCCCCCTCTTTGTCTCTGTCATCCCTTGATAGGCTTTGCTTTTTGTGTGCAACTTGTCTGTGGCTCCTTAGTACCCACACCCAGTGGTCAAAGAAGCAATAAGGATTGTCAGAGAATTTGTTACTTTATCCAAAATTATTCCTTTGCTTCTATAAGCCGCTTGGTATTCCTTATATCATAAATCTGGGTTGCTGTATTAAGTTGGGCTATCACGCACGCCATCAGTGGCTAAGAATGTGATATTCTTAGTCACTCTCTTCAACTTCTTAGCCTCTACCTCTTTCTAACTTTTGGTCCTCAGATCTGTCTTTGTTCTCACACATCTGACCCTGTTGCATTGCCTGGAGCCTGTTTATGTTTCCTGTTGCACACCTTACTTTGCCGACCTTTGCTCTCTTCTAAGTTAGCATTACGTTTCAAAGGCCCTATTCTTAAATCTTCTTTGTCATCCTCTGGGACATGATGCATTTCTTTGTCTATTCATTTCTTTTCGACTGCAGGCACCTTGTAGATGAGGAGACAGTTAAGACCTTCAGACAATTGGTTATCTTATCTGATGAAGAATCCTTTGTGTCTTGTCTCCCTTCGAAAGAGCCTGATGTCGTGCTTAGCCTATTCCTTTCTTTCCACTACATGCACCTAGTGGATGAGGAAGCTGTGTGCGACCTCCCATGAAAAGTTTTGGTTGTTATCTTTCTTTATTTCCAATCCTCAGGACGTGGTTCTTTGATGTTGTCGCTTGATGCGTGCCCTTGCGGGGCTTTGGGCAGAGGGTTGTTCTTTTCTTTACGAGCTTTGTTCTTCGCTGAGCTATTTTATTCTTTGATCTGCTTCTCTTTTTGCTCGATTCCCCTTCCACATGTCCCTCTTCCCGAACTTTGTCATCCCCGATAGGCTTTTTGTGGCAACATGCATATGTTTGTATGACTTTCTGCTCTCGATGGTTAAGCAAATTGGCTTGACATATCATCAATTCCTTCCATTGAGTGGACTTCACCCCGTCATCCAGTGCCTGTCTATGATCAGCAAAGAAACTTAATTCGTAGGCCACTAGTCGTGCATTGAGGTTAGAAGATATTTTTACAAAAATCTCTGAGTCCATTTCAAAAAATCCTATAAAAAATGCCTCTTCGAATGTCTGCATATATGGATTTGGCAAAAACATGAGTCTTGAGTATATGGCCATGAGTGTTAAGCGACTAGGTATAGTTGATAAATAAAAAACAAGGGCATCCGATCCCTAGTTAATGTCGATGAAATTCAAAAATGTATGCTGAGCGTGTTGAAATACCTTTATTACAGTAAGTAATATACTCAAAATTTTGCTCATCATTTTTATAGCCAAATCTGGTACGGTGGCATATGTGGCAATCCAAAATTCGATTGTTTTCACCATGTACTCTTTGGTCGATAAGTAATTTTGTGGCGGACTTGGTAATAATGGATAGTTTAGCCACTAATGATTTATGCTTCCTTGGCGCTGTGCTTCCCAAAATTGCATCCAAGAGCATCTTCGGGGTACTGGGCAAAAAGATGGATTGACTTGAAGCACATATAGTGCCGATTCCCAGTGTAGCCGTAATGTAGGATTCTTTTCCAAAAATTTTGATCTCCAGATAGGATCTGCTTTATCAAATTCCTCTTGAGTATAGGTGAATGTCTACATGTTGAACTGCAGGTCGGTATCTGGCTCTTTATTGGTGGTCATCTTTATGTTCTTTGAGTGTTTGTTCTTTGAGTAATCCATACGGTACATTGAAAGGCTCCATCACCTGTTCTAGATTTCTACTTTCAATCTTTGCTTCTCTCATTACTTGGATTACTTGTTCTTCAAAATCTTCAGTAAGCTGGGACACCAGTAGTACCCGCTCATTTGGGCTTAGTTCTGCAATAGCCCGAGTATGCCTCTCAGTGTTGGTCTCTGTTTCCTCCCTTATCGGTGAATGATGCATGGGGGGAGAAAAGAGGACGTACCTCAGTCTCCTCAGTAGCCATTGTGGAGTGTGGAACTACTGGTGTCCCCACGTTTACCTGCTGTTCTAATTGAGCTTTCAATGTTGCTATTAATCCATCCTTTGTTTGATTTCTTCGGTAGCTCTCGTGACTTCTTCTTTGTTCTTCAATAGTTCCTCTCCTATGGCAGCAAGTTGATTATGATCATCATCGCATTGTACTAAGAATTTATTCTCTGCCATTTTCCACTTCCTCCTAAGTTCATTAGTAGCATCCATATATCTTTTTTCCCATTCTGCTATGATGGATTGCTCTTTCTTCAACTGATCTTCATACTTCGCTATCCAATCCTCCAATGCTTTTGTGTTGTTTTCTATCATTTCATGAGCTTCTATCGGTTGGTTGCATAATAGGGCCGTCATTAGTTCTTTGTTCCTGTTCATTAGATTGTCGGCTTCATCCATGTATACCTTGATTTGAGATTCAAGGATCTTACTTCTAGTATTCATTTGCACTTTCTCTACTTCGCCAGCCTCATATTTGCTTTGTAGTTCTTTCAGTTGTTCTTGCAGCTTCTTGTTTTCCATCTCCAGTGTGGTACATTTGTTTTTGGCCTCGTTGGTTTCTGCCCCTTTTTCTAAAATTATCTTTTGCGCTTGAATTAATTTGGCAGATAAATTCTCTCCTATTTCCTAGAATTGATTCTTCTCCCGCATTGCCTTGTCGGAGTCGGCATCAGCTTCAAGCATTAGCTGTTGAGTATCCACAGCAGTTTGTATCATTTGTTGTACTACTGGCTTGAGCTGAGCTACATCCACATTCAACCAAGTTTTTGGGATGCTTGGTTCTTCCGCGGTTCATATGTCTCTTCCTTGCTCCACATGTATCGTCTCATTGTGCAGTTGCCTTATTTGGAGCTATACTTCTTGGTCTCTTCTTTCCTCTTCATTATTGGTTGATTTGGTAGCACTCCCTTGAAACATGACATCCATCGGAGAGGGTTCTACTACTACCCTTATTGGTGTGAAGGGTTTGGCCTCTTTTACTGTGTCTTCTACTGTTTCTTCCTTGGGGTTCTTTACCAGGATCTCTCCTGCTAGAAGAGTCTCTTTGATTTGGATGTTCGATGCTTCATTCAATTTGATTATATGAATTCCTTCTTGAGTTGCTTCCTGCCTTGTCATGCTCTTGATAATGTTATCAAGAGTCTGATCGATCTTTGTGCCTTCCACTCCAAAGTCATCTTGTACTTGATTCAGTTCCTCCCATTGACCATCATCCTTTGATTCACTTCTAATATCCACATTCAGCATAGATGTGTCTTGTTCTTCTAGTGTGTCCGATGATGAGCTAGAATTCATCAAGTCCAATTCTCTATATCTATGAACTTTGGTGAGTCTTTTTCTTTGTTCAGAGACTTGATGGGCTTGTTGGTAGTGATGCCCTTGCACTGATATGTTTACCTGTCCTTCCATATATTGATGAGTTGTTTCCATTGCCTTTGTTAATTCCTCTTCCATGATGGTTTGATTGTCTTCGAGTCTTGTCCTTGGAAGCCCATAATATCTTGGTACCTCTCATTCTTGGTTTGGAGATTGCTTCAACTTCTTCCTGAAATTCAAGAAGAAATTCCCTTTACACCGCAGACACTAGAACTGGACAAATCAGGATCAATTCTAGCAGACCCAAGACCAAAAGATTTAGACATGTGGTTGAAAGCTTACCAAGCTAGAATTGTGAATGGACCAAACATAGAGCAGCATGAGAAACTTTACCCACAAGGGGAATTAGAAAAGGAGAGACTAGCGATATGTAGAAAACTCATAGAGGTGGCACCAGCCACTCTAGAAAAGACTATCCCAATCCTCCGTGAGACGAGAATATCCGAGAGTCAATACAATGATTGTCTTAAAACCAAGGACCCAAAACCAAAAGAGAGAGACGATAAGAAAGAACTACTGAATACTGATGATAAATCCATGTCCACAACACTGATTTAGAGACTGATTGGCCAAGAGAGTTATGGACTAGAATTCAAGAAGATCAATGGAAAAAGAATGGAGTTGCAAAATCGCCTTTTGAGGAGTTAGTTAGTGTCCATAATTTTAATTGTTACAAGAACAAGTAGTCCCCAGCAGGTTGATCCTCCCAAAACCAGTGACCTTTTGCCTTTGTCATGCTCTGTAGGGGGAATTCTAGCATCTCCTCCTGAATAGTCGCTTCAGAGTCCTCAAAAGGCATCTGCACTTGTAATAAGGAGAACATCAGCTTTTTATCAAAGGCATGCCGTTAATGATGTGTGCCTTGTGACATGTTGTTCATTTTGTCACTCCCTTTCCCCTTAGTTAAGTAAGTAAGATATCTTACCACCTATCTTTTCATTTTTATTCCTGAAAGAAAACAAAAGTTAGTTTAGCCAAAGCATTTATTTATTTACATAGTAGGTTTATTCCTATGGAAGTAGAATCTATGATCTATTCCCAAGTGATAAATGTGCGCCACTAGTTTTGTTAATCACATCCTGTGCCGAATGCATGGCCTCGTAGTGTGGCCCTGGCATGCATACTCTAGGTGCATTCAACTCATCATGAGTGCAATCGGAATCCTGTTGAATCTGTTGTTCTCGTCCTTGCTGCTTCTTTGGTCTCCATATCCATTTTGTAGTTGATGTGTGAGGCTTTGTCTTCTCTTTGTTTTGTCATGTTATGGGTTTTTCCTCTTTCTTTCTTGTAGTCTAATTGGTTGATATCATGTCCCTCTGGTACCTTTGGTGAGTCTTGTTTGGCTTCATTGTCCTGCTTTGTTTGTGTAATATCTCTTCTTGCTTGTCTATCTCCTGACTTGCAATCTGTCCGACCTTTTTCGGAATCCATATATGCTTCCGTGTTTTCTAAGGTTCTGTTAATGACTTTGGAAGCCATACTCTCAGAAGTCTTTTTGGTTCTGATTGTAACGAAGAGAATTCGTTGTTTCTCCTTGCCTCCGTAAGATGAATGACCGGTGTTGGTGATGACTTCTCTGATTTCCTTGCTCGATCCTTACGAACCCAATGTAGATTACCTCTTCTTGGTTGTGATAGTCGGATAGTGGACTTCCACATGGATGATCTTCCCTTGTTGTAGGTGACTTTAGGAGCATTGTCTTCACTGTTTCTCTTGGATTCATCGTTCATGTGGGATGAATTCATCTCAACAACTGATGCATTGGTATTGGTATTCACTTCTTTCTGAGGTCATTCCTCTGGTACACTTTTGATTGAGTCATTTGTTAATTCCTCTCTTAGGGTTTCTTTCTCACGCTTGATGGGGTCATGCATGTGAGAGGGTCTTTCTTCTAACAGGCTAAAGAGTTCCTTGTGCCCATCAATATATAATCTTTCATTTTTTGCATGTAAAATCCTTCTACTAGTAAGGGATGCTGCATTCAAGCATATTCCGTAAGTATTCATGCTTTGAACATAGCGTGAAAGTTGATGCCAATCTACCCATCCATATATAGGACCAACAAATGACATAAGGGTGACTTCAGAGTTCGGAGGCACATACAAATCCTCTACAATAAAGAGACCACGACCAACATTAGTAATAGTGAATGGAGCAATCATATAGCGATTACCCCAAAAGTTGAAAACCTCTCCATCTAAAGGAAGAGGTCCTCTATTCCGTCCTCCATATCTTCTTCTATCATATGTTTGTACGAAAGAACGATCATGAGCTGGCAATGGATAATCTCCAGCCGTTTCAGTCTCTAAACTAGGAGCTAGAGGATTTCTAGAAACCTCTGCTTCTAATTGATGAACAGCAAGTCCATGACGTGTACAAGGTATATTAACATTATGACGAGCAAGTATTCCTGTATATCAATAGTAATTTGATTTTGTATATGATTTTTAAATAAAATAATGATATTAATTTATATAAAAAAATACATATCCAAACATTATCACATTGACAAGGTGATGGTGCATGCTTAAAAGTACCATAATCTGCCTCATGTTCAATACATTCCAATCGTCGTCTTCGACACGTGCCATAACAAGAGTTACACCAACATATAACATGCTCTTGATAGTAAAATTCATCATAATTCCTATCGGAGGACACATATGAAGTCGTTGCATGGGTAAGAGGTGGTGGAGTTCTCTCTGATTGATCAGAATCTGATTATAATAAGAAACAAAAAAATATATAAGTTATGTATCCATCAAATAGATTTAAAATTAAATGTTTGATATAATTACAATATATAGTCGTTGTACAATGAGGAAACGGTGGTGGAGTTCCATTTGATTGATCAGAATCTACAAATAATGGTATTTGATATTAATAATCTGATTATTTACATACATAAACATTCACATATACATATTTACACATACACACAAATTCACATATTCACATTTACACTTACACACATATTTACATATACACTAATACACATTATTGTGGGATAAATGCATGTATTTTGTATGAATGATTGTATATGCATGCATGTGTGTGTACGTATACATGTGGATATGTATATGTGTGTTTATGTTATATGTATGTATATGTGTATATGTATGCATATATGTATGTGTATATGTTTGCATGTATATGTGTATGTGGGTATGTGTATGTGTATGTGTGTGTATATATGTGTATGTATTCTGATTTTTTTTTTATGTTTGAGATTAAATTAATAGGAGATATTGTATGGTGGAAAAAAATAAGAGGCGACCTAACATACTACCTGGGACGTGGCAGTTTTTTCGTAGACAACTACGTCTTCAGGAGTCATTTCCTCAACAGAAGGTATACATTTAATTTCTTACATTTAATTTATGTATTTCTTTTTTCTTAAATAAACAGGCTGCTGCAAAGAAGAGAGTTGAGTCGGGCCACACATCGCACCTAGGCCAAATGGGCCATCATGGTTTTGTAGCTACATTTGTAAGTATATGTGTTATCGTGAGTATATTTTTTATTTTAGTTAAAATGCAAGAAACTAATCTTTTTTATTTCTTTCAATGCAGCGAAAGGATTATGGCCGATATCCTACGAAACATGAGATCGAGTATGCTACACATTTTGGATATCGGCGTTTGAACGAGTATATGCGAGATCATCCGGATGCCTTTGTGAGTATTATTAAATTTTATATAATTATTTTACTTTTATGAATGTTTTAATTGTTTTACTTATTTATGTTTGTTATATGTAATACAAGAGTATTATGGAGAGGCTGATATGGATGAGGTGGAGAGACAAACACAGGAGGGACGATCTCGATCATCACAGGGTGATCATGATGATGAGGATGAGGATGATCATGATGTTGATGATGATGATGATGATGATGATGATAATGATAATGATGATGATGATTAGGATTCTTGATTATGACATTGGATTATATGTATTTGCATTGTGTTATATATATATATATATATATATATATATATATATATATATATATATATATATATATATATATATATATATATATATATATATATATATATATATATATATATATATATATTATATTATATATTTTTCATTTCAGTTATGTTTTGAATTGTGTGTATGGTATTAAGTAATGAAAAGTTTTGTTCTATTGATTGTTATTATTGTTTATATTAAGCATGTGTTTTAGTACTTTAATTATATAATTCATTCATATGTGTGTACGTATGTGCATGTATATGTGTGTAATATGTGTGTGTACGTACGTGCATGTATATGTGTGTAATATGTGTGTGTATATGAATGTATGTACATATGTATATGTGTATATGCATGTATGTGCATGTGCATGTGTAACTATATATGTGTATGTGCATGTGCATGTGTGTGTGTGTGTATATGTATGTATGTGCATGTGCATGTGTAAGTGTATATGTGTGTATATGAGTATGTGCATGTGCATGTGTATGTGTATGTGTATGTGTGTGTATATGTATGTGCATGTATATGTGTAACTGTATGTGTATATGTGCGTATGTGGATGTATATGTGTATATGTATATATGTGCATGTGTGTGTGCATGTGTATATGTGTGTGTACGTATGTGCATATATATGTGTATGTGTGTGTATATATACATATGTGGATATGTATGTGTATGTGTATAAACATATACAAATGTATACATATGCATGTATATATGTATGAAACATGCATGTGCGTGTGGATGCATTTTCATTTCCATCCATGTGCATGAATGTGAATGTGCATGCATGTGGATGTGCATATACATGTATTTAAGTATATGTTAATATGTGCATGTATATATATATGCAATAATGCATGCATGTTTATGTGGTTGTAGAAATGTTTGTGCATATGCATGTGTATGTGTGTGTATGTGTAAGTGTATGTGCACATGTATCTGTGTGTATATATGTGTGAACGTGCATGTGAGTATGCTATCTAATGAAAATAACACAATTCAGATGATATACAAAGAATGGAAATTGTACTTACAATAGTTAGCCATACTTTTTGCTTGGTTAGCTTCTTGAATAACCTACAATAAAGAGAGAGAGAGAGAGAAAAGAGAGAGAAGAGAGATAGAGAGAGAGAATTCAAAGAGAGAAAGATGTAGAAAGAGAGAAATAGAGACAGAGAGAGACAATAAGATAGAGCTTAGGCAAAACAACAATTCTGCATATACTTGTTTCAGCTCGTAAGCACAACGCAATTGCAAATGTTGGAGAGCTCCTCGATTAGATGTGTGAACATGCTGATCAAAGAGCCTCCAACGTTTTAATTTTTTTTTCGTCAACACACCGTCGTCTAAGCGATGGTAATGCGTCGTAAAAACCAATGGAATTGGCATCACATAAGCAATGTTTTTAAGCATTGCTTATGCGACGCTTTTTTAAACCGTCACGTTAGCGATGCTCTATGCGAGTGTCACAAGACCGATCATGCCACATGTCAAATAAAACATCATTTGGCTCTTCGTTTAATCGACGCTTCGCGCTCGATGCTTCTTGCGATGCATTTTGCAATTTTATAGCGATGAAATTGTGTCGCCTTAACCGTCGCTATGCGCCCGTATTCCTTGTAGTATTTGAAGGTCTTCTGCAATGGGTTACGATCCCTAAGTGTATGGAAGGTCTGTCCAATTGGTGTTCCCTTGATTTTAAGCTTATTGCTAAAAAACAATTGCCCTGGTGAAGATAGCGATTGTGGATTGAGTAAATGGGCTTTCTATTGCTTTTCTTTGCCAATGAGTAATAAAGAAATGTTAAGAGCCTTAGCATTTGTGAATAGTCAAAATTAGCCCATTTTTCACTCAATTCCCACATGCAATTGCCCTAAATATTCGAGAAATTTTGGGTAGAACGAAATGAATTTTGGCCATTAAATTCGTCCATACACTTCTTATGAGGGTTCTATAGTTTTTAATCTAATGAGAACTTCAAAGTGGGCCCACAAAAAGACCCAAAGCCCTCAAATGATTGCTTTGCTTAGAGTAATCGTGGATGTTCCAAAATGAATTTCTTGGCAATATCTTGGTTTCTTGGTAGTTATCTTGGATCGTGCAATAATCTGGAATAGAATCAAGTTCAAAATCACTCCAATACGTGGAAAATTCCTCAAACAATTTATGTAGGAGGCAGATCAATTGTGTGTTGAATTTGATTTTAATCTCGATTTTTCTTGGCATGAAGTTCTTTTTTTGCACTTAGAATGACTTGTACTATAGATTCCTAAAGAGAAGACCCCCCAAAAATCAACTTTTGAGATATTTTCCATTAGGGGGTTGCCCTACCACTTAGAGCATTCATGGATGGGAACTTTGCCTTTTTGCAATCTTGCTTTGTATTTCTTTTCTTTTTCTCTCTTTATAAATCTTATGAACTTGTATACCAACATAGTACGTGCTCAACATCCAACTTTTGACAAGTTCCCTCGGGTGATTTTCCTCAGCCAATTATGATACGGTTCTTTAACCTTCAACTTGGACCACTTTTCTCAAGGAGGATTGCCCTGCCAACCTAGGGAAATCGTGGGTAATACCTTGAGATTTCCTTGACCTTTTGGTGCCAATTTTTTGCATGCCATTATCTTATGACTTGGAAAACTTAGATATTAGCTTGGTTTTCAATTTTGAGCATTTTCTCACGGGTGATTGCTCTACACTTCACCTTCTACACTTCACCTTCTATAAGGAAACCGTGGGTGAGATAATTTCCTCAAATATGATTTTTCTTGCAACTTCTACTTGGAACATGTACATCTAAGTCACATACACTTCGAAGTCAAGAAATACCCCGTTTCCCAAGAACAATTGCTTTCCATTTTTCTTTCTTTTTTTTTCTTATTTGAGTTTTTTTTTCCTTTCACACTTCTAACCACTTGTTCTACCCTCCTTTCACCTTGATCTACCTTTTTCTTTTACTTTTAAAAGAGCAAAACAAGCACAAAATGAACCTTACAACTATTTTTCTACGGGCAATTGCCCTACTACATGCCTTCCTCATGACTTGCAAATTAAGAGCTCTAAGTAGACAAATATGGAGCTCGATTTTTGCTCTCCTAAACTTTCCCAACCCGTGAATACTATTATAGCCCTCAAATGCGTGTGAAAGAAGAAGAAAAGGAGAAAGAGGGTAGAAATAGAAGAAAACTGAAGTAGAAGAAGAAGAAGATTGAGTTTTAATGGAGAAATAAAAAAACCCTAAGCCGAAAAAGTGAAAAAAATCTAATTTTACCTAGATACATATCCAAAAGTAATAGAATGGCATCAAAATGAAGGAAATGCACTCTTAAACAAGAAAGATAGCTCTTGAGAACTCATACTGTGTTAGGTGCCATCCTCCAAGTGTGATGATTGATGAGATACTTTCCTAAGAATGACACCAAAGTGTTTGGTGTAGACCCTCTTGCGTGACACACTTACCAACTAGCAACAAGCAACAAATCATTTCCCACAAAACGTCAGTCCAAGAGATGATTTCGTGATATGAAGACCTTCACCACACTAGGAGTCATGTACACACACACACACAAAGAGTCTCGCATATGCACATAGCCATATACACACACACATGCAAACAAGCCTCACTCATGAACAAGATACAAGAGCTCTAAAAAACTCACACTTGATTAAAAGTGAGAATGAACAAGAACAAGGAGGAGCTTACAAATGAGGATTAGTTCACATTTATAGATGAGTTTAAAAAAGTGAACCTCTTCACACTCTAGTGTTTGCCCTAATTAATAGGTCCTAAATCCTCGTTTGAAGTCCAATTTGAGTGCACAAAAATAATGTAAAATCTTAGAGGATTAGGGAATAACTCCTCAAGCTTGAAGACTCTTTAGCTTGCAAAAATAAGGAGTGAATTAAAAGAAATGTCTTTTGAATGTATTTTTAAAGTTTAATTTTTGTATAAAAATGGCTTACTTGGGGAATAATTTTGGAATTTTGAGCCTCCTATTAGTCAATTACAATGCTTGAGTGCATCCACCATGCTTCTTACTTCAGTTCTTCATAGCCCCAATCATATTCTCTCTCTTAATTGTCTTCAAAAACTGCTTTGGTGAGTCTCTATCTCCAATACAAGCCTTAAATAAGAAGTGATGCATAAACTGGTCTTAGTTTAGATGGGAACTCAAGATCAAGAACATGTGGCACCTCCTTATAGAGAACAAGAATGTTGTCCTAATGTGGCAAATTCTTCACTAAAGGATTCAGATCAATCTAAGAGCTAGTAAAACCTACGGTGACACTTTGTGGCGTAAAAGATGCTTAAATGATGGGAAAGGCTTAGGTCACCTTTTCTTTCCTGTCATAGAGCATCTTGATCTCGTAGTGTGTCAAAAAACCCCTTTTGTTGCTTCAAGAAGCTATCAAATTCCCCACTACTCTTTGGAATTCCATTAGGAATGATGCTCTTTGGAAGCTTTGGAAGGAAGGATATGCAACCAACTTTGACACCCCCCCCCCCCCCCCCCCCCCCCAAAGAATGGTCTATAGAGAAGCCCCTTAACTTCCTTGATGAAAGGATTGGAAATTATAAAAGCTTCCCCCCCTTCAAGCACCACAAGGTTTTGGTTGTACAAAACAATAAGCTGAAGAGTAAGTGGATCCCTGAAGAAGGGGACAAAAAGTTAATCAACCTTGAGGAAGTTCGATCAATGATGTACTCTTCATGATAGCTTGAATTAATGGATCAATGTACAACATGAAGGACATAACATACATAGGACCCCTCAAATCCCACAAAACAGAATTGGTTTCAACTCGGTTGCATCTCACCACTTCAAGTGGTAGAAGGATGTCCTACAAGTGCAACCACAAGGGTTGGAATCACTTCCCCAACCAAGAGAGGCAAAATGACAACTAGGTGAGCTAGCACTGCTAGACAATCTAAAACTTCTTTTTTTTTTTCAAACAAAGTTGGATAATTTAGATCTACTCTTTTGCTTAAGTTTGAATTAATTGAATTGTACAAGTGAACGCAGACATATTACCCATGGGACCCCCCATATCCCACAAAGCAAAGGTTATACACCTCACATTGTCAAGATATAGAGACCCGAAGGTCCACTAGGGTAGAGCTAGGGAAGGGATGTCCCTAAGACTAGATGAGGTAACTGATTTGAACTAACCTAAAGGCTCAAATGGTTTTTGAACAGCTCAAAGACTAGCAATGGTGTGAACAACCTGAAAGTATACGTGTTCATCTCAACACTAGAGTGTTGAAGGGTGTCCATGGCAGCGGGGAGGGGTTGAACCCTTGCCTCCCATCCTAAAAAACACGTTGGACTAACCACATAGAGAAATGCCATGGACACCATGTAAAACTTCTTGTATCTCTTTTTTCTTTCTTATTTACAATGGGTTCACACTGCTCGACAACACAATGAGCACTTCCACATCGCACGATTTGATTTTCTTTCAAAAAAGGAAAGAATTCTGAGCCTACCATTTCTTGAGTGGGGCTCCCCCTCGAAACAAATATGTGTCGCTATGACAATAGCTTTTGATTGTTTCTTTAACTTGTTCAACTAACAAAATAACGTAAATGTTTTGATATAGAAAGCCTACTATCGTTGCTCTCTATGAACTGAATCCGATGACACATAGTATGAGTCAACAAACTTGTTTTTTTCTTTTTTTAAATGGAGGTTCGACCGAAGCCTACTCCTCTAGGCTTTAACTTTGAAATTGCAACTGTACAAGGAAGGACATAGAGTCAACAAACTTCTTGTACTGTCTGAACACAACCTTACTAATTTAAAATGATTTTGTAAAAAAAAGACTTTATAAGCCATCTCAATGTGGACTTTCTTTCCATTAGGTGTCTCACCATTTTCTCTCTCCAAGGTTTGATTTATAGCAAAAAAAATTCAAAATCATGAGAAAGTCGCTGCTTTTGGAGTACCGTTATATAGGCTTTTCTCTCGTGTCTCTCTTCCTTCTTGGTACAGTCGCGATCTCAGTTCAATGCCCGAAAGCACCTGCAATACGCAACAGTTGCTCCTATTTTTTGAAAAGAATATTCATCGTTGCTGTGAGCTCTCTGTTAGCACAATTCTGTTAATATCCAGCTTCTTCATGAACTTCGGCAGACTTGTGGCAAAGTAAGTGCTTTCTCTGCGTCATCTTTCATTTCCCTTGAGCTAGTGATGTATGTGTAGGTTTTGCGCATTATTGTTGTATGTTTGGTCATCTGTCTCCCTCTTTTTCCTCTCACGCTTTCTCTGCTTCATCGAAGAGTCCCGACTAGACAGTAATTTACTTTTAACTTTCCACATTATGCTTGTTGAGCGCGTCTCTCTATCTTCCCCTTTCCCGCATCGCCTATGGAGCACAAGAGTTACAATATCAGTATTTATTCTCTTTCCCGCTTCCTTCCCAGTTCAGACCGTTCTAGCTGGAAGCATATGAACCGAAATTCTGGTCGTTTCTTTTGCACTAAGTTTTCGGAAACTGATAGTTTGATTCGGGAGCCTGCTCCAGAAATTCGTGGTCTTCGTAGCCAATTTCAGAAAAAATTCGAGGAGTATTGCACATTTTAACACGTTTAGATATTACATGCTCGATTTTCGAAAATGTTTTTCGAACTGACAGAGAAATGAGGATGATATACATGTCCTTTATTGCATCTTCATATATTTTGTTTTAGACTGGTTGAGAATCCCATTATCATAATCGAATTTGATGAGTGAGTGATTTCAAGCATTGAATTATCATCTGCTTCCGTGCACTGGCTAAATGCATGGTCCAAATCGATAAACAGCATAAGAACTTGTTTTGTTGGCCAGGACATATGTTTACAACTCTGCAAGAAAGGCAGGGGTGTAGTTTAAACAGGCGGAGAAGGTCACTTGGCCTCACTTTGACAATTTTACCTCCACCTCGAAAACCTGGATCTCAAAATGGATATCAGGTAGTTTATTTGTTCTTTCATTTGGTTCGTTCTTCCTGGCTGGGAAAATCTAAGCCGCTTCTGTGAGCAGGGAGATAGATATATTCCAAGTCGCAGTGCTATGGATCTCGACATTGCTCGGTTTAACCTCCTCTGTGAGGCAAAGGAGAATACGTCAATGCTTTTAAATATTACGTCACCTATC
>CM035433.1:123689600-123707100 GCA_020310875.1 Ceratopteris richardii | reverse complement strand
TTTTGTTGGAGTGTACATCACTTCAATCTCTTTATCAAGTACCTTTTCCCTCAAGAAATGATACTGTATCTCTATATGCTTAGTCCTGGCATGAAAAACAGGGTTAGCTGCCAAATACAAAGAACTCATGTTGTCTCCAAAAATTATTGGAGTACTATGATCAATCTCAAAACTTTTCATCAATGTCTTCAACCATATGACTTCTTTTGCAGCTTCTACCATTCCCTTATACTCAGCTTCTGTGGATGATAAAGCAACTGTATGTTGCTTCTTTGAACACCAAGACACTAACTTGTCTCCAACATAACATAGATATCCATGGGTAGACCTTCTATCATCTGAGTCACCTGCCCAATCTGCATCACTAAACACTTTGATTCTTGTGTCAGAAGTGAAACCATAATACAAACCTTCACTTAGGGTTCCTTTGATATATCTAAGTACCCTTTGGGCTGCAATCCAATGAGTCTTCTTTGGACAATGCATGAATTGTGATAACACACCTACTGCATATGATAGATCTGGCCTTGTCAAAGTAGCATAGATTAAACTACCTACCAAACTCTGATATTTCTTCATATCATTGAACTCTTCACCTCCATACCTGCTCAATTTATGATTTACCTCCAATGGTGTAGTTGATGTCCTGCTATCTTCCATGTTAAACTTGACTAGAAGATTCTTCAAGTATCTCTCTTGTGAAACATATACTCCATGTTGAGTATACACAATCTGCATTCCTAGAAAATAAGATAAGTTTCCCAAATCACTTATCTTAAACTCCTTCTCTATTTGCTTCTTGAGTTCATTGATTCCTTGAGCATCTGTTCCTGTAACAATAATATCATCAACATAAATACACATGTAAATATATCCATTTTCACTTGCCTTCACTAGCAAGCTACTATCTGCCTTTGATGCTTGAAAACCACATTCATTCAAGAACTTGACCAATCTGTAATTCCAAGCTCTTGGGGCTTGCTTCAACCCATATAAAGCTCTCTTGAGCTTACACACATAATCTGATCCAATTGATTCCATGAAGCCTTCTGGTTGCTCCATATATACTTCATCTGCAATGTAACCATTAAGAAATGCATTCTTCACATCCAATTGTGATAATTTCCATCCCTTGCAAGTAGCAATAGCAATCAATGTCCTAATTGTAGACATCTTAGCAACAGGACTAAAGGTTTCATCATAATCTACCCCATAAGTTTGGGCATAACCTTTAACCACTAGTCTAGCCTTATATCTAGACACCTTACCATCTGCAAACCTCTTTGTTTTATATACCCACTTGCATCCAATGACTTTCTGATTCTTTGGTCTTGGTACTAGTTCCCAAGTTTCATTTTCAAGTAGAGCATCATACTCTTCTTGCATTGCCTTCTCCCAATTCTGTTTACTTTTGGCTTCTTCATAAGTGGTTGGATCTTCTTCTGTTTTCACAATGTAGGCATAATCTTTTGTTGTTAGGAAAGATGTATCATAACTATACCTTATAGGCTCTTTCCTTTCTCTTGTAGATCTCCTGATTTCTGCACTTCTTGAAGTTTCAGCCTCATTTGATTCTGGATCAAATCTTGGCCCTTCTTCTACATGATCCTGCACTCTACATCTAGAGTCAACTTCATCAACAATTTCTTCACAAACTTTTACCTTTGCCTTTCCTTTCCTTTGAATTTCTTCAACACCTGTATACTCATTTGGTGATCCTGTATACCACACATTTTGCTCATCAAATGTTACATCTTTAGTAACAAGAAATTGCTTTGTGGATGGACTCCACAACCTGTAACCCATTTGTCTATCATCATATCCAATAAACACATACTTCTCTGCTTTTGGTTCTAGCTTATGTCTTAATTGTGAAGGAACATAAGCATATGCAATACATCCAAATACTTTACAATGATCAAGACTAGGCTTCTTACCCCACCATGCTTCATAAGGGGTTCCTCCATCCAAAGCTTTGCAAGGCAACCTATTCACAAGGTATGTTGCAGTGTTAATGGCCTCTGCCCATAAGTAATTTGGACAATTCTTTTCCTTCATCATGGCTCTTGCAAACTCTACAAGAGTCCTATTTCTTCTTTCTGCTACTCCATTTTGTTGAGGGGAGTACCTGCAAGTCACTTCTCTTTTGATACCTGCATTCCACAAATAATCATCAAACTCTTTTGAGAAATACTCTCCCCCTCCATCTGATCTTAACCTCTTTAGCTTTTGTCCTGTGATCCTTTCTGCATAAGCATGGAAATGTTTGAATGTCTTGAAGACTTCTGATTTATCCTTGATTACATACAAAGTAATCCACCTGGTTGCATCATCAACAAACAACACATAATATCTGGATCCATTTATGCTATAGTCCCTTGAGGGTCCCCATACATCTGTATGAACCAATTCAAGCATATTTGAATGCTTGTACCCTGATTTGTTATAAGAACTCTTATGTGCTTTACCTAGTTGACAAGCTTCACACTTGTACACCATATGTTGCCCTTCAATGTTTGGCAATCCAAGCACCACCTGATTCTTTGACATCTCCTTTATAGCTCTCTCATTGAAATGACCTAGCCTTTTATGCCATAGGTCTAATTCAGATACCTTTTGACCTCCATAGGTAAACAATGCATGTCCCACATTACCTTGGACTTTGAGAGTAAACAATCTTCCTTCCTTTTTACCTGCAATTATGGTTCTATATCCCTGATTTGGATCTTGTACATAGACACCATCATTTGTGAATCTTACCTCATATCCTTTCTCCACAATTTGCCCTACACTTATCAAATTTTTAGGAATAGTAGGAACATAAAGTACCTTACTCAGAAGTGTACTTCCACTCTTTGTCTTCACTGATCCAATGCTCTCCACTTTATGTTTGGTATTGTCACCTGTTTGAACTGTATGTCCATTCACCCTTGCTTCCATATCAGTCATCAAGGATAGATTCCCACTCAGATGGTTGCTGCACCCTGAGTCAATATAAAACACTCTTTGATCTTCTCCCATTGATTCATGAGTTGCATTCAAGATAAGAGTCATGTCATCCTTCTGATCTGATGCATAATTGTAATAATTATTGTTGTAGGACTGAGATTGGAAGTTTCTTCCACCTCCTCTACCATATGATGTCCTACCACCTCTTCCTCTGAAATTGCCTCTTTGGTTTCTGCCTCCTCTACCTCTTTGACTATAATTCTGATTGTTGTATCCTCCACTTTGATTGTTATACCAACAATCATTTGCCAAATGATTTGTTCTGCCACAAATCCAACAAGCTTTAACATTATCTTTGTTCTTACCTCCTCTTCCTTTACCTCTAAAATTTGTCTTCCCTTTTGTGAAGTTGGCTTGATTTGAATTCCCTTCATCATCATTTGATTGCTTTCCCTTGCCATTCTTTTTCTTGTCTTTGGAGTACATAGCTTGACTTGTACTTCTATCATTGTCTCCTTTAAGATCCTGCTCAAAGGTTAACATATGTCCTAGCAATTGATTAAGGTCAGGAGTAAAGTGATCAAGTGACAACTCTATAGACAAGATAAAAGGCTTCCACTTCTCATCACCTCTTAGACCTGTAAGTATTTGTCTTACCAACTTTTCCTCTTCAATATCTTCATCCACTGCTCCCAAGCTATCTGCAATATCTTTCATCTTTGCCACATAATCTGAAATTGATTGTGAGCTCTTCTTCTTGAAAGTTGTGAACTCAGCCCATAGTGAGGACTTCCTTGACTTAGTTGTATTTTGGAAATGCTCTTCCAAGGCATTCCAAACATCTGTAGCACTTTCTAAACCTCTGATGTGAGGTAGAAGGTAATCATTTACAGCCATGTAGATGATACTCCTTGCTTGAGCATCCTTTCTCATCCAAGTCTTCAACATTGCAAGTTCTTCCCTAGTAGGAATACTTGGATCTGCAAATTCTGGTTTTTCTTCATCTCCTGTAATAAATGATATAAGATCTTTGCTCATGAGGTGTGCTTCCATCCTCATCGACCATGCTGGATAGTTCTCCCTATCTAGCTTATCAATCTGCAAGCTTTCTCCCATCTTGTGTCCACCTGTGTATTGAAATCTTCAAGCTTTACAAACAATGTATGTACCTTTACTTCGAATTGAACTCCTTTTGCCTTTCTTGATGTCAATTTGTCTTCTCCCCAAGCTTTGACTCCAAGCTTTCACTTCTTAATCCTTCAAGTGTTGAATCTCTTGAATCTGCAGCAGTCGGGATCCTCCTTTTCTTCAAATTGATGTCTCCTGCTCTGATACCACTGATGGAGAGTGTTAATCTCCAAAAGAACAACTTATTCTTGTGATTAGAACACCTCTATACCAAGAATAAGTCAAACACTCCACTAATTTAGAGGATCAATTGCTAATTACCAAAAGATTAACAAATCTGTGAAGAAGATGAAACACAGAAAAGTCTGCTGCACTATTTTTCCACATTGACCTATCAAATGTGTAAAGTTTTTGATAAAACTTTGTACGAAGTATCTCCTAGAGATTGCGCATCTACTCCAAGTTGAATCACTTCAAAAGATTAAGTATAACTTGAGAAATTGATTTCACAAGTTACCTATGTCAGAAACTGTTACTCAGAACAGTCGACTTTACACCTGTAACTTTTAAGACTTGGTTCTCCTTGAATAGAACCCGTTTTACAAAATGCTTCTAGACATAAGTAGCTTATCTTCCAACTTAAAGATTAAGCCCTCACTCATGCAAAACTTTAAACTGTGCTAGGAGAAATGACCAAAACATTGACTTCGAAATCTGCGCCTGTTTTAGGAACCAGTGAATACACTTCACATATGAATGTTCCTACACTTAATTCACTCAGCCTGATTACAATTGGAAGCTGAAACTTTGCACAGAGGTCAAGCAACTCTCAACTTAGACTTGTACAAAAGCATTTCACAATTGATCCACTGTAGAAGGAGAACACGCAGAAACATCGGGCGCAAAACTTTTCATTTACTCAGAGAAAATACAACTTAGTGATGAGAGCTAACACAAATTCACTTTCCTCTATCTCATGACTTCTATCTCCCTCATTCTTGACATCTGACTATTGTCACATATGCTCTCATTTGCTCTCATTACATGCCCCGACTTTTCTCAAGGTATTTATAGATAATTTGTACATAATCTTGACTGAACAAAAGATCTAAGTCATCTATGCCTATGCTAATGTACATATGTGTACACTTCTCTTGTCCTCTGATTGTAATCTTCTTCCACACTTTAGGAATTGATTCTTCCTTCATCATTTGATCTTCCAAGCCTTCAATTGGTGATTGGTATGCACCAACAATCTATCTCTCTATCTATCTATCATCCATCTATCTATCTATCTATCTATCTATCTATCTATCTATCTATCTATCTATCTATCTATCTATCTATCTATCTATCTATCTATCTATCTATCTATCTATCTATCTATCTATCTATCTATCTATCTATCTATCTATCTATCTATCTATCTATCTATCTATCTATGTGTCTATCTATCTATCTATCTATCTATCTATCTATCTATCTATCTATCTATCTATCTATCTATCTATCTATCTATCTATCTATCTATCTATCTATCTATCTATCTATCTATCTATCTATCTATCTATCTATCCATCCATGTATCTATCTACCTATCCATATATCTATCCATCTATCTATCCATCTATATATCTATCTATCTATCTATCTATCTATCTATCTATCTATCTATCTATCTATCTATCTATCTATCTATCTATCTATCTATCTATCTATCTATCTATCTATCTATCTATCTATCTATCTATCTATCTATCTATCTATCTATCTATCTATCCATCTATCCATCCATCTATCTATCCATCTATCTATCCATATATCTATCTATCTATCTATCTATCTATCTATCTATCTATCTATCTATCTATCTATCTATCTATCTATCTATCTATCTATCTATCTATCTATCTATCTATCTATCTATCTATCTATCTATCTATCTATCTATCTATCTATCTATCTATCTATCTATCTATCTGTGTATCTATCTATCTATCTATCTATCTATCCATCCATCTATCTATCTATCTATCTATCTATCTATCTATCTATCTATCTATCTATCTATCTATCTATCTATCTATCTATCTATCTATCTATCTATCTATCTATCTATCTATCTATCTATCTATCTATTTATCTTGTTGGGAAAGATGGATGGATACTCCAAGAGATTGAGTAGGTACTGCCAAAACCTGCTTTGTACCAGCCCCCTAATGCTTCAGACTTGATAAGTGGACCTCCTTAGCTTTTGAATGACACCATAAAATGGCCTATGTACTTCGGAAATGATATGTGTAAAGATTAAATCAAAACAGATAACTTTGGACTTCAAGATCTCAAGAAAAGCTTCTATTTATGTCTTGACACATGGTGGATCTTTTGCTCAGTATGACCAACACAGTAGGAATTGGAAAAATTCCTTTATGGGGTATCTAATTAGCTTAGGAAGCTAACTCGTCCAAGTGAAATGATGTAAAAAGATCAACTATGCTAAGAGAAAGCAATTTAGCAAATAAACGTTTACCCCCGACTTTTTAGGACTGTTTTAGACAATGACGAGTCATTACCTCGATGAGATTTTCTCTGAAATGGCTGAATAGAATCTCTTGAAATTTTGATACCATGTAGACCACGTTGAGGGAAATCCAACAAGATTTAGATCTTTGAATTTGGTGGAGAAATGACTGAGATATGTACTCCACAAGTTGACAGCCTTTCAAGTAGTATGATAGAGAACTCAGAAATAACTAGTGAAGATATATGTATTAATGAACACTTGTATACAAATCCATTGGCATGAAGATCATTGCCTAATGGTGTAGGTAGGTGTGGTCTAGAGTGTAGGCCTCACATGCACTCAGAAATGACAGTAATGAACTCGGGAATGGTGAGTCTTAACCGCGACTTTTTCATGTTCACTTTTATAGTGATTGAGTAAGAATTTGAATTCAAATTCAAACTTTTGGATCCCTATGATGAAGCTCCTTTGTCCTAGGAGATATTCCTTCAATCAAAGGCTAACTTTTTCCATGTATCATTTTGGTAGGTTTTTACAAAGATTCCAAGTCAATTTGACTTTTACAAAGGGGTAAACTGGTAATTAACCACTAGCAATAGTACCTATGCTTCTCCATATGTGTATGGACTTCAATGTATCCATCAAGCCAAATGTGAGGGCTTGTAACTTGCACCAACAGCTCCCCCTCAAGCCAAACATTTCGGCTTGGTCTTCATCTTCAATCTTGATGTATCTCTTGCAATCCAATCATTGCCTTGAATCTGCAAAGTTTGGCTCCATCCAAAGCTTTAGTCATCAGATCTGGACACTGCATATTGGTTGATACATAGGTTAGTTGAATGTCCTAGCTTGACAACTTCTATCTCACATAATGATAATGGACCTCTATGTGTTTGGTCCTAGCATGATAGATAGGATTAGCCGCAAGGTGAAGTGAGCTTGTATTATCTCCAAAGATTATTGATGACCTAGTATATAAACCCAAATCTGTATACAATAGCCTGATCCATATGGCTTCTTGTGTGGCATTAGCCAATCCTCTATATTTTGCTTCTGTAGAGGATAAAACAACAGTAGGTTGCTTGTTTGAAGACCATGATATTGGTTTATCACCTGCAAATGAAATGTATCCAGAGGTGCTCCTCCTATCATCCTTGCATCCTGCCCAATTTGCATCTGAATAGATCTTGACATCCATATCTGAAGTGTAAGGAAAATACAAACCATGATTTTGTGTATCCTTGAGATACTTTAGAATCCTTTTGGCAGCCTCTAAGTGAGGTATCCTTGGCTTGTGCATAAACTGACTTAGCACACTAACTCCATATGCAATATCTTTCCTTGTTAAGGTAGCATAGTTCAAGCTACCCACCATACTTTGATAACCTATAGTCATTAACTTCATCACCTTCATGGGCACTTAGTTTTAGGTTTACCTCCATTGGAGTACTTGCAACTTTGGCATCTTGCAAATAAAACTTCTTCAACATATCTTGTATGTACTTTTTCTGAGAAATGTATGTTCCTGAGTTAGTATAGACTAACTCAAGTCCAAGAAAATACTTTAGTAGACCAAGATCATTGATCTTGAACTCCTTCATCATCTGGCTTTTGATTTGTCTGATGCCATTAACATCATTACCTGTAAGTATGATGTCATCAACATAAACAAAAATGTATATTACCTCTGAATTACTTCTCTTGATGAATAGAGAAGTATCTGCCTTGCTCATGACAAAACCTTGATCTTGGAGGTATGTAGTTAACCTGTAATTCCATGCTCTAGGTGCCTTCTTTAATCCATATAAAGCCTTTTTTAATTTGCAAACATATGTTACCTTCTTAGGGTCCTCATAGCCAGGAGGTTGTGACATATATACCTCCTCTGAAATCCATCCATTCAAGAAAGCATTCTTGACATCCAATTGGTACATGTTCCAATTTTTCGATGCAGCCACTCCTACCAACACTCTGATTGTTGGCATCTTGGCCATAGGAGAGAATGTCTCTTCATAGTCAATGCCTTGGGTTTGTGCAAAACCCTTGGCTACCAATCTGGATTTGTACCTATTAATTGACCCATCAGAATTTCTTTTGAGTTTATAGATCCATCTGGATCCTATTACCTTCATGGATTCCTTCTTGGGTACTAGCTCCCATGTATCACTTTCCTTGAGTGCTTCAATCTCTTCATTCATAGCTTCTCTCCATTATGTCTTGGTTATGGCTTCTTCATATGATCCTGGTGCTTCAATTGAAAAATCTTTGGCAAGATAAACAGAGTGTTTAGTAACAAGAGATGTATCATACCCATATCTGATAGGTTTTTTGCTCTCTCTTTGTGATCTTTTGATTGATTGATTTGAAGATTCAGGTATGTCTTCAAGCTTCTTCATCTTCATTTTGCCCTTGGACTTCCATGCCTTGAACTCTTCAAGTTTGATAGTGTCTTCATCATCTGAATTCGAGTCTTCATTCTGAGTAGGTTCTTCTTTAGCAAGACTTGGAAATTCCTCTTCCAAGTCATAGGGTAATTTGAACTTCCTGCATTCATTCTCATACCAAGAATCATTTTCATCAAAGACAACATCTCTACTAACCATGAATCCATTATTGGAAGGGTTGTAAAACCTGTAACCTTTTTGATTTAGGTCATATCCAATAAAGATGGATTTTTTTGCCTTTGGGTCTAGCTTACCTCTTATCTGAGAAGGAATGTGTACATATGCTACACATCCAAATATCCTGCAATGGTCTAGTGAGGGTCTCTTCCCATGCCGTGCTTCATAAGGTGTCATCCCATCAAGGGATTTAGATGGTAACCAGTTTATAAGGTAAGTGGCAGTAGAAACACTTTCTGCCCATAGATAGTTTGGTAACTTTTTCTCATTCAAAATAGACCTAGCTATCTCAACAATCAACCTATTTCTTCTCTCAGCTACCCCATTCTGTTCAGGAGTATACCTTGTGGTCGTTTCTCTTTTGATGCCTCTGTCCTGCAAGAAGTTTTCAAACTCATTGGAGAAGTATTCACCTCCTCCATCTGACCTTAGTATCTTCAAATTCTTCCTTGTCTGATTCTCAACAAGTGCAAGATATTTTTTAAAGCAATCTAATACCTCATCCTTGTGCTTCATAAAGTACAATACAGTCCATTTGCTATAATCATCAATAAAAGATACATAGTACCTAGATCCTGAGATTGAGGTGTCTTTGCTTGGTCCCCATACATCTGTACGAACAAGTTCTAGGTAGTCTTCATGCATGTAACCTTTCCTTGAGAAGGGTAACCTGTGAGACTTCCCAAATTGACAAGCACTACATTTATA
Organism: Ceratopteris richardii; assembly: GCA_020310875.1. Taxonomy (NCBI): domain Eukaryota; kingdom Viridiplantae; phylum Streptophyta; class Polypodiopsida; order Polypodiales; family Pteridaceae; genus Ceratopteris; species Ceratopteris richardii. The sequence goes on along the minus strand of CM035433.1, from coordinate 123,697,170 downwards.
TATCATGTGTTATTTGGAAACATTGGGTATTCCAATTACATATTGATCCCTACATATTTGCTTCAAGGTTCTTTCTCCTATATGCCCTAATCTTTTGTGCGAAATCTCAAGCTCTGAAAGTGTTTGATCTTTATAACTATATAGTGCAATGTTCTTTGTGTCTTCTAGCTCAAAAGTAAAAAGTCTACCTATTTTTTCTCCTTTAGAAATCCTCTTGAACCCCTGCTTAGGATCCTCCACAAATGCTCCAAATTGATTGAATCTAACCTGCAAACCTTTCTCCACAATCTGTCCAACACTCATCAGATTTTTGGTAATGGTTGGTACATAGAGTACCCTACTCAACAAGTTCTGATTTCCATCACAAGTCTTAACATTTCCAACTTTAACTACTGAGTGCTTGGTTTCATCACCTGTTTGGACTTGATGCTTACCTTTTGGTTCCTCAAGATCAGAGAGTAGTGCTTGTTGGTGCATATCAATCACCAATTGAAGATTTGGAATGAAGAAAATGGATATATTCACAAGAATGAAGGACATGTACACATATGTACATTAGTTATAACACAGATTACATATACTTATGTTTTGATGAGAGTTTGTACATAGATGTCTATAAATACTTTGAGAAAAGTCGGGGCATGTATGAGAGCTTATGAGAGCATATGTAGAAACCAAGATTGAGGAAGTTAGGAGCCAAGAAATAGAGAAAAGTTAGTTTGAGTTAGCTCTCATCACTCAGTTGTAAGTTTCTGAGTTAATGAAGAAAGTTTGCGCCCGATCTTTTCGTGTCTGCTCCTTCTGTGTTTGATCATTTGTGAAATCCTTTTGAGGATATCTAAGTTGTTAGTTAATGAGCCTGTGACCTGAATTTCAGAGTCTAATTGTAATCAGGTTAGGAGAATTGTTAGTAGGAACATTCATATGTGTTGAGTGTCTACAGTTCTCTGAAACAGGCGCAAATTTCGTGTTTAATCTTTTGATCAGTGCTCACTCCATAGTTTAAAGTTTTGTGCAAGCAAGCACTTAATCTTTAAGTTGGAAGGTGATCTACTCGTGGCTAAAAGCATTTGGCAAAACGGATTAGATATTGTGAGAACCAAAGTTAAGAAGTTAGGGGTATAGAATCGACTGTTCTGAGTAACAGATTCTGACATAGGTAACTTGTGAAAACAATTTCTCAAGTTATACTAAAGTTTTTCAAGTGATTCAACTTGGAGGTGATGCGCAATCCCTAGGAGATGATTTGTACAAAGTTTCATCAAAAACTTTACACGTTTGATAAGTCAATGTGAAGAAATTCTGCAGCAGACTTTTATGTGTTTCACTTTCTTCACAGATTTTCTTAATTTTGATAATTTGGAGATTGGACCTATAATTAAGTGAAGGTTTTGACTTACTCTTGACATAGAGGTGTTCTAAACTCAAGAGTAGGTTGTTCTTTTGGAGATTAACACTCTCCATCAGTGGTATCAGAGCAGGAGACATCAAATCAAGGAAAGGAAGGTCCCGACTGCTGCAGATTCAAGAAGTTCAACATTTGAAGAACTAAGAAGTGAAAGCTTGGAGTCAAAAGGCTGAGGAGAAGTCTACTCGACATCAAGAAAGGCAAAAGAAGCCTAATTCGAAGTAAAGGTACATACATTGCTTGTAAAGCTTGAAGTTTTCAATACACAGGTGGACACAAGATGGGAGATGCTCTACAGATAGAGAAATTGGATAGGGAAAACTATCCTGCATGGTCAATGAGAATGGAAGCTCATCTTATGAGCAAAGATTTGATTGGTTACATCACAGGAGAAGAAGAGAAGCCAGAGTTCAGAGATCCTAGTGTTCCAACTAGGGAAGAGTTAGCAGATCTTAAAAATTGGATGAAGAAAGATGCTCAAGCTAGGAGCATTATCTACATGGGAGTCAATGATTACTTGTTACCTCACATTAGAGGTCTTGAAAGTGCTACTGACATATGGAATGCTTTGGAGGAGCATTTTCAGAACACTACAAAGTCAAGGAAGGCATCCTTATGGGCAGAGTTTACTACCTTCAAGAAGAAGGCTTCTCAGTCCATCTCAGATTATGTGACAAGGATGAAAGATATTGCAGATGCTTTAGGAGCTGTTGATGAAGACATTGAGGAAGATAAATTGGTAAGGCAAATTCTTACAGGGTTGAGAGGTGATGACAAATGGAAGCCATTTATTTTGTCTACAGAACTATCACTTGACCATTTCACTCCTGACTTAAATCAATTGTTAGGTCATATGCTAACATTTGAGCAGGATGTTAAAGGAGATGGTGACAAGAGTACAGGTCATGCAATGTACTCAAAGGACAAGAAGAAGAATAGCAAAGGAAAACAACAAGCAAGTGAAGATGAAGGAACAACTACTCAAGCCAACTTCCTAAGAGGAAGAGGAGGTGGCAAAGGTAGAGGAAGAGGCAGGAACAATAAAGATGGAGGCAAAGCTTGCTGGATTTGTGGTAAGACAAATCACTTAGCTAATGATTGTTGGCACAATACTCAGAATAATAATGGATATAATCAAAATTATAATGCAAGAGGAAGAGGTGGCAGAAATCAAAGAGGTAATTACAGAGGTAGAGGTGGAAGGAATTACTTTGGAAGAAATGCAGGTAGAGGATTCCAAAGTCAACAATACAACAACACCTACTACAATTATGCTTCAGATCAAAAGGAAGATTCAACATTGATAATGAATGCAACTTGTGAAAGGCAGAGTGAAGATCAAAGAGTCTTCTACATTGACTCAGGGTGTAGCAATCACCTGAGTGGTAACATATCTTTGATGACTGATTTGGAAAGTAAAGTTTTTAATCATGTTGTCCAAACAGGTGACAACACAAAGCACAATGTGAAGTCAATAGGATCAGTGAAGGCCAAGGATGGAAGCACCTTATTGAGTAAGGTCTTGTATGTTCCTACAATTCCTAAGAATTTGATAAGTGTAGGTCAAATTGTTGAAAAGGGATATGAAGTAAGGTTTACTAATGATGGAGTATATGTGGAAGACCCTAGCCAAGGGTATAAACAGATTGTTTCAGGAAAAAAGGAAGGAAGACTATTTACATTGAAGATTCAAGGTAACATTGGTCATGCTATGTTCACATATGGAGGACATAAGATCTCTGAGTTAGATCTTTGGCACAAGAGGCTTGGACATTTCAATGAAAGAGGTATTAAAGATATGGTTAACAATGGTTCAGTGCTTGGATTGCCTAATGTTGCAGGTCAACATATGACATACAAATGTGAGGCATGTCAATTAGGTAAGGCTCATAAACATTCCTATTCCAAACATGGTTTTATGCACTCAGAGAAGCTTGAGTTGGTACACACAGATGTGTGGGGACCATCAAAAGATTTCAGTATAAATGGATCAAGGTATTATGTGATTTATGTTGATGATGCTACTAGGTGGATCACTATTTATGTGATCAAAGATAAGTCAGAAGTGTTTAATACATTTAAACACTATCATGCATATGCAGAAAGAATTACAGGTCATAAGTTGAAGAGACTAAGGTCAGATGGAGGGGGAGAGTATTTCTCAAATGAGTTCAGTGATTACTTATGGAATGCAGGTATAAAAAGGGAAATTACTTGCAGGTACTCTCCTCAACAAAATGGTGTTGCAGAAAGGAGAAATAGAACTCTTGTTGAGTTTGCAAGATCCATGATGAAGGAGAAAAATTGCCCTAATTATTTGTGGGCTGAGGCTGTAAATACAGCCACTTATTTGGTCAATAGGTTACCATGTAAAGCCTTGCAGGGTATGACACCATATGAGGCTTGGTGGGGTAAGAGACCTACCTTAGATCATTGCAGAGTTTTTGGGTGTGTGGCATATGCATATGTGCCATCACAATTAAGACACAAATTGGAACCCAAAGCTGAAAAGTATGTTTTCATTGGCTATGATGACAAGCAGATGGGCTATAGGTTGTGGAGTCCATCAACAAAACAATTTATGGTTTCTAAAGATGTTACATTTGATGAACAAAGCACTTGGTATGCAGGTACAATCAAAATCAATACAGATGATGAAGAAGAGGTGAGTCAAAGAAAAGGTAAATCAAAAGTTCAAATATTTGATGAGCAAGAGAATAATGAAGTGCAGGTTGAGGTGGAAGAGACACCAAGATTTGATCCTGAATGTGAAGAGCCAGAAACCTCAAGGAGTGGAGAACTCAGAAGGTCAACAAGAAATAGGTGGCAACCTACAAGGTATAGTTATGATACTTCATTTCTAGCCACAAAAGATTATGCTTACATGGTGAATACAGATGAAGACCCTTCTACTTATGAAGAGGCAAAAGGTAAGGAAAAATGGGAGAGTGCTATGCAGGAAGAATATGATGCACTATTGGAGAATCAAACTTGGGATTTGGTTCCTAAACCAAATAGTCAGAAGATTATTGGAAGCAAATGGGTCTACAAGACAAAAAGGTTTGCAGATGGAAGTGTGTCTAGGTACAAAGCTAGACTTGTGGTCAAAGGTTTTGCTCAAACATATGGTATTGATTATGATGAGACCTATAGTCCTGTGGCAAAGATGACAACCATAAGGACACTTATTGCTATTGCTGCATGTAAAGGTTGGAAGCTATGTCAACTTGATGTGAAGAATGCTTTTTTAAATGGTTATATTTCAGATGATGTATTCATGGAGCAACCTCAAGGGTTCAAAGATAAAAGGTATCCAGATTATGTGTGCAAGCTCAAGAGAGCTTTGTATGGCTTGAAGCAAGCTCCAAGGGCATGGAACTATAGACTTGTGAAGTTCCTAAAAGAACTTGGATTTCAGGTGTCTAAAGCAGATAGTAGCTTGCTTGTCAAGGCAAGTGAAAATGGTTTCATATACATGTGCATATATGTTGATGATATAATTCTTACAGGTACAGATGAAGAAGGAATACAAAGGCTTAAGAGGCAAATGGAAAAGGAGTTCAAGATAAGTGACTTGGGAGACTTGTCATACTTCTTGGGCATGGAGATAACATATACTCAACATGGAGTATTTGTGACCCAAGAAAGGTATTTGAAGAACTTGTTAATCAAGTTTAAAATGGATGATTGCAGGGTAGCACCTACACCAATGGAGGTGAATCACAAATTGAGTAAGTATGGAGGTGAAGAATTCAAAGACATGAGACAATATCAGAGTTTGGTTGGTAGCCTTATCTATGCTACTCTAACTAGACCTGATTTATCATATGCAGTAGGGGTTTTGTCTCAATTTATGCATTGCCCAAGGAAAGAACATTGGATTGCAGGACAAAGGGTGTTGAGGTACATTAAGGGTACACTCAATGAAGGTTTGTATTATGGGTTTACCTCAGATACAAATATCAAAATTTATAGTGATGCAGATTGGGCAGGTAATCCAGATGATAGAAGATCTACATTTGGATACATGTGTTATGTGGGAGATAAACTTATCTCATGGTGTTCCAAGAAGCAACATACAGTTGCTTTATCTTCTACAGAAGCAGAGTATAAAGGCATGGTTGAAGCTGCAAAGGAAGTAATTTGGGTCAAGACATTGATGAAGAGTCTTGATATTATGCATGGGATACCAATCATATATGGAGATAACATGAGTTCATTGTATTTAGCTGCTAATCCTGTTTTTCATGCCAGGACCAAACACATTGAGATTCAGTATCACTTTCTAAGAGAGAAAGTGATGGATAAGGAGATTGAAGTCATACATACTTCAACAAAGGATCAGATAGCTGATATGCTTACAAAGAGCTTGGATGGACCAAAGCTACAGAAGTTTAAGGACATGGTAGGTATAAAGAAGAAAGGAGAAACCTCAATTGATGATTGAGGGGGAGCTGTTGGTGCATATCAATCACCAATTGAAGATTTGGAATGAAGAAAATGGATATATTCACAAGAATGAAGGACATGTACACATATGTACATTAGTTATAACACAGATTACATATACTTATGTTTTGATGAGAGTTTGTACATAGATGTCTATAAATACTTTGAGAAAAGTCGGGGCATGTATGAGAGCTTATGAGAGCATATGTAGAAACCAAGATTGAGGAAGTTAGGAGCCAAGAAATAGAGAAAAGTTAGTTTGAGTTAGCTCTCATCACTCAGTTGTAAGTTTCTGAGTTAATGAAGAAAGTTTGCGCCCGATCTTTTCGTGTCTGCTCCTTCTGTGTTTGATCATTTGTGAAATCCTTTTGAGGATATCTAAGTTGTTAGTTAATGAGCCTGTGACCTGAATTTCAGAGTCTAATTGTAATCAGGTTAGGAGAATTGTTAGTAGGAACATTCATATGTGTTGAGTGTCTACAGTTCTCTGAAACAGGCGCAAATTTCGTGTTTAATCTTTTGATCAGTGCTCACTCCATAGTTTAAAGTTTTGTGCAAGCAAGCACTTAATCTTTAAGTTGGAAGGTGATCTACTCGTGGCTAAAAGCATTTGGCAAAACGGATTAGATATTGTGAGAACCAAAGTTAAGAAGTTAGGGGTATAGAATCGACTGTTCTGAGTAACAGATTCTGACATAGGTAACTTGTGAAAACAATTTCTCAAGTTATACTAAAGTTTTTCAAGTGATTCAACTTGGAGGTGATGCGCAATCCCTAGGAGATGATTTGTACAAAGTTTCATCAAAAACTTTACACGTTTGATAAGTCAATGTGAAGAAATTCTGCAGCAAACTTTTATGTGTTTCACTTTCTTCACAGATTTTCTTAATTTTGATAATTTGGAGATTGGACCTATAATTAAGTGAAGGTTTTGACTTACTCTTGACATAGAGGTGTTCTAAACTCAAGAGTAGGTTGTTCTTTTGGAGATTAACACTCTCCATCAGTGCTACATTGCCAGCCACATGATTTGAGCATCCTGAGTCAATGTAGAATAGGTGGTCATCGTTTGTACCTGGTTTTGAAGTCATGTTCATGATCAGAAGAGAATCATCCTGCTCTTCTGTATAGTTGTTGTAGTCCTTTCTGGACTTGAATCCTTCTTGGTAGTTGCCATTGTAATTGTTGTTGTAATTTTTGTTGTAGCCTTGATGTTGGTTGAATCTACCTCTTGACTGTGAGTATCCACCTCCTTGGTATCCTCTTCCTCTCTGATTTTTGTAATTCCTGAAATACTCATCTGTAGTATGATTTGATAAACCACAAATGTTACATGGTGAGGAGTTATAGGATCTCCCCCTTCCTTGCTTACCTCCTCTGCCCCTTCCTCTTGATGATCTACCTCTCCCTACATAGTTGGCTTGGGAGGTAGAGCCTTCATCTTCCACCTTCTTGTTCTTGCCTTTATCCTTAGACTTCTTATCAGTGTATAGGGCAGAAGAGTTATTACCTTTGGATGTGTCTCCATTCTTTTTGAGCTTTTCTTCATGAGTAAACAATTGTCCCATGAGAGTTGTAAGATCTGGAATTTGCATGTCCATATAAAGGTCCATAGCAATGGTGAAGCTTTCCCATTTGTCATCAACGTTGATCCCATTGATCACTTGCCTTACAATCTGCTCCTCTTCAATCTCTTCTCCTATGCTTGCTAAC
>CM035433.1:123664600-123669600 GCA_020310875.1 Ceratopteris richardii | reverse complement strand
CTCACAAGCTTATCTCCAATGTATATCATGTAGCCATGAGTAGACCTTCTGTCATCTTGACTTCCTGCCCAATCTGAATCACTAGGCTCTCAATCTTATATCTGATGTAAAAGGATAATACAATCCTTCTTTCAAAGTCCCTTTGATATATCTAAGGACTCTTTGACCTGCAATCCAATGTGGATCCTTTGGACAATGCATGAATTGGGAAAGGACACAACTGCTAACTAAGATCAGGCCTTGTTAGAGTTGCATAAATCAAACTTCCAACTAGAGATTGATACTTCCTCATGTCTTTGAACTCTGCACCATCATATCTACTGAGTTTGTGATTGACTTCTAATGGTGTAGATGCCTCTCTGCATTCTCCATGCTAAACTTCTTTAGAAGATTCAAGAGATACCTTTCTTGTGATACATAAATGCCATGCTCTGCATAAGTGATTTCCATTCCAAGAAAATATGATAATTTTCCTAGATCACTTATCTTGAATTCTCTTTCAAGTAACTTCTTCACCTCCTTGATTCCTTCATTTGAGGTACCTATAATTATAATGTCATCTACATATATACAAATGTAGATCATACCTTCATCTGTTCTTTTGATAAATAAGCTTGCATCTGCCTTTGAACTTTGATATCCAAGGTCATTAAGATACTTTACAAGTCTATAATTCCAAGCTTGGAGCTTGCTTCAAACCATAAAGGGCTCTTCTCAACCTGCAACATAATTTGGAGACTTATGATCTGCAAACCCTTGAGGTTGTTCCATGTAAACCTCATCTGATATATATCCATTCAAAAATGCATTCTTAATGTCCAATTGACTCAATGTCCATCCTTTTGATGCTGCAATGGCAATGATTGTTCTTATGGTTGACATCTTGCAACAGGACTGAATGTCTCATCATAATCTATGCCAAATGTTTGAGCATAGCTTTAACCACCAATCTAGCTTTGTATCTGGCTATAGTTCCATCTGCATGCTTCTTAACTTGTAAACCCATTTATTTCCAATCACTTTCTTACCATTAGGTTTTGGGACAAGTTCCCAAGTTTTGTTCTCTTCAAGAGCATCAACTCTTCCTTCATTGCTACTTCCATTGTCTCTTACCCTTTGCTTCATCATAACTTTGAGGTTTCATCTTCCTTAACCATGTAAGCATAATTTTTTCTGAGTCAAGTAAGAAGTGTCATATGAATACCTTTAGGTTGATTCCTTATTCTGGTTGACCTTCTTGGTTCACACTCTTCATGTCTATCTGGATGTACTTCTTCATCAATATTGGTCCATCTTCATTCCTTCTCTATGATCCAACTCTTGATGTGCTTGCTTGCATATGTTCTTCATCTCCATCTATCTGCATATGTGACTTACCTCTTGCACTCCTTCTTATCTCTTCTTCAAATGTTTCAAGCTCACATTCTTATCTGCATACCAACTCTTCTGTTCATCAAAAGTCACATCTCTGGAAACAATAAATGTTTAGTTAAGACTCCATAGTCTATAACCCATTTGCTTTTCATCATACCCAATAAACACATATCTTTCTGCCTTTGGTTCAAGCTTATGTCGAGTTGTGATGGTACATAAGCATAGGCAATTGATCAAACACTTTACAATGGTCAAGTGTTGGTTTCTTACCCACCAAGCTTCATAAGGGTCATACCATTCAAAGCTCCACATGGTAACCTATTCACAAGGTATGTGGTTGTATTTACAGCCTCAGCCCAAAGATAATTAGGGCAATTCTTTTCCTTTAACATTGCTCTTGCAATTCAACCAATGTTCTATTCCTCCTTTCTGCCACCCCATTATGTTGAGGTGTATATACCTGCAAGTTATCTCTCTCTTGATACCTGCATTCCAAAGATAGTCATTAAATTCTTGGGAGAAGTATTCTCCCTCCATCAGACCTTAGCCTCTTGAGTTTGTGACCTGTAACTCTTTCTGCATAAGCATGAAAATGTTTGAAGGCTCCAAAGACTTCTGATCTTTCCTTTAGAACATAAAGGGTTATCCACCTTGTAGCATCATCAATGAACAAAACATAATACCTAGATCCATTTATTGAACCTTCTTTTGTTGGTCCCCATACATCTGTATGTATGAGTTCAAGCAAACCATCATGCTTGAAACCTTCTTCTGAAATGGTTGTCTATGAGCTTTTCCCATCTGACAAGCTTCACACTTGTATATCATATGTTGATTCTTTACATTTGGTAGTCCCAATACAGATTGATTCTCCACCATAGTTTTGATTCCTCTTTCATTGAAATGTCCCAATCTTTTATGCCAAAGATCTAACTCTGTAATTACTTCATCACCATGTGTAATTAGGCTTGACCAACATTTCCTTGCACTTTGAGAGTAAAAAGTCTACCTTCCTTCTTACCACAAACAATGGGTTTGTATGCATCCTCTGGATCTTCTACAAATACCCCTTCATTTGTAAATCTGACTTGAAAACCTTTTTCCACTATTTGTCCAACACTAATCAATTCTTTGTATTGTTGGAACATACAAAACATTTGTTAATAAATCAGCTCCACTCCTGCACTTCACCTTTCCAATTGAATGCACATTGTGTTTTGTATTGTCACCTGTTTGTACTGTATGACTTGAATTTCCTTCTTCCAATTCTGACAATAATTCTATATTACCTGATAAATGATTTGAACAACCAGAGTCAATATAGAATACCTTGAGATCCTCCTTCTCTGATGAACTAATTGAATTCATCATCAATGTTGTATGGTTTGTCATTCTGTGTATCATTTGCATAATTGTAATATGTAGTGTTGTATGATTGGTTCTGATTCCAATTTCTTCCACCACCTCTACCAAAACTTCCTCTTGAATTATGTCTTCCTCTTTGAAATTGATTCTGAAACCTTCCACCTCTTCCTCTGCCATTGTTGTTCTGATTTTGGCTTGCTCCTTGTTGATTGTGCCAACAATCATATGCTAGATGATTGCTCAATCCACAATCCAACATGTCTTCTTGTTATTGTTCTGATTACCTCTACCTCTTCCATTACCTCGACCTTTGCCTCTGCCAAAACCTCTTCCTCTTGCATAATTGCTTGAGTTGTTGACTCTTCTTCATCCTTTGCTTTGCCTTTATCTCCTTTCTTTTTGTTCTTCACATACATTGCAGAACTTTGACCTTTGTCTCCATCTGACTTTAAATCTTGCTCAAATGTAAGCATCAATCCAAGTAATTGATTCAATTCTGGCACATAATGATTTAATGAAGTTCTGTTGAAAGTACAAAAGGCTTCCACCTTTCATCACCTCTTAATCCTGCAAGTAATTGAGCTATCAACCTATGATCTTCAATATCCTCATCAATAGATCCAAGGCTATCTGCCAAGTCTTTCATCTTAGTGACTAATCACTAATGTTCTGATTTTGCTTCTTTCTTGAATGTGGTAAACTCTGACCATAAGCTAGCTTTCCTAGCTTTAGTGGTGTTTTGGAAGTGGTCTTCCAAAGCATTCCAAATATCTTCAGCTGTTTCTAAACCTCTGATATGTGGCACAAGTGATCTGTAATAGTGTTGTATATATAAGCTCTTGCACTTGCATCTCTCTTCTGCCATAGCTTCAAAGCTTCTAACTCTTCCTTCCTTGGATGACTTTCATCTTCAAATTTAGGCTTCTCCTCTTCACCTGTCACATATACCATTAAGTCCTTACTCATAAGTAAGGCCTCCATCCTCATTACCCAAGCAGGATAGTTATCTCTGTCCAATTTGTCAATGGACACATGATCTTCCATGGTATCCTTGCTTCTGCTTCAACCTGTAAGTATAAGGTTAAAGAATGATACCTTTTGTAGACCTTTACTCTTGGGAGCAACTTCGAAATACTCTTCTGATGAATTTTGGTTGTTGAACACCTCAGCTTCCTCCTTCTTTGATAAAGAACTCTTCAAATCTTCTTGTATCTGCACTCCTTTTATTCTCGAGGACCTTATCTGCTCTGATACCACTTTTGGTGTGTAAAACACCACAAGAACTAAACTAATGTGGTATTAGAAGACCTCCATAACCACCATTAGCTTTAGCAACACTCACATTATGAGTCTTCATCTCTGAACTTAGTGAAAATCAAACTTCACTTCACAGAAATCTGCGCCTTTTCTTCAATCCTTCAATCTGACCTGTATTAGCTCAATCTTTGCCAATCTTTTATTACTTGCTAAGAGAAGTTCTTGCTAGTGTTAAGCAACACATACAAACAAACTTTCAAGCAATAACTTCACAATCCTCTGATTTTGTATCAACCTTTATACTATGTCTGAAAACTGAAAATGTACTTCATCGATTTGACATACCTTCACTCTTAAACTGGTTTCTCTGAGTACGCGTCCCGTTTCTCAAAGATCTTTTGACCAAATGTAGTTGAGGATATAGCTTCCAACGAGCTATCACTTACCAAAACTTTACACCATGCTTCGAGATCTGACCTTCAGAAGATCAGTCAAATGTGCGCCAGAAAAGTCGTAACTGTCAACTAACTTTCATAGTCATATGAAATGACTTGAGACTCAATGTACAATAGGAATTAGACACAATGCTTCTACACAAACATGTGTTGATTATCAGAGAAGGTGTGTACAAAATGGCTTGGCCTAATTTTGCTCACAGCCATGGAAAACTCTCTCAGACTCAGAAGCTTTCTCTCACCATCTCTCTCAGAAATTACACGACTTTTCTCTACTTCCTCAAACTACAAAATTGAGTTCTCTCATACATGTTTCTGACTCAAATTAACTTATATACCTATGGTTTACATACATCTAGACTTGAACTCGTAAGTTCTAAAGATCAATTACAATCTAGACTCTAATTTTGCACTAATTTACAATAGTGAAATTGTCCCTTCACTTAGGCTTGATTTTCTGTAGGTCTTTCCTTCACTTCTTCTTTCCTCCATCATATGTCTCCATATGTCTTCATATATGCATGCCTAATTAAGTGAGTGAAGCCCAAC
>CM035433.1:123652244-123654600 GCA_020310875.1 Ceratopteris richardii | reverse complement strand
GTCTAGTTAGAGTAGCATAGATAAGGCTACCAACCAAACTCTGATATTGTCTCATGTCCTTGAGTTCTTCACCTCCATACTTACTCAATTTGTGATTCACCTCCATTGGTGTGGGTGCTACCCTGCAATCATCCATTTTAAACTTGATTAACAAGTTCTTCAAATACCTTTCTTGGGTCACAAATACTCCATGTTGAGTATATGTTATCTCCATGCCCAAGAAGTATGATAAGTCTCCCAAGTCACTTATCTTGAACTCCTTTTCCATTTGCCTCTTGAGCCTTTGTATTCCTTCTTCATCTGTACCTGTAAGAATTATATCATCAACATATATGCACATGTATATGAAACCATTTTCACTTGCCTTGACAAGCAAGCTACTATCTGCTTTAGACACCTGAAAACCAAGTTCTTTTAGGAACTTCACAAGTCTATAGTTCCATGCCCTTGGGGCCTGCTTCAAGCCATACAAAGCTCTCTTGAGCTTGCACGCATGATCTGGATACCTTTTATCTCTGAACCCTTGAGGTTGCTCCATGAATACATCATCTGAAATATAACCATTCAAAAAAGCATTCTTCACATCAAGTTGGCATAGCTTCCAACCTTTACATGCAGCAATAGCAATAAGTGTCCTTATGGTTGTCATCTTTGCCACAGGACTATAGGTCTCATCATAATCAATACCATATGTTTGAGCAAAGCCTTTAACAACAAGTCTAGCTTTGTATCTAGACACACTTCCATCTGCAAACCTTTTTGTCTTATAGACCCACTTACATCCAATAATCTTCTGACTATTTGGTTTAGGAACCAAATCCCAAGTTTGATTCTCCAATAGTGCATCATATTCCTCCTGCATAGCACTCTCCCATTTTTCCTTACCTTTTGCCTCTTCATATGTAGAAGGGTCTTCCTCTGTATTCACCATATAAGCATAATCTTTTGTGGCTAGAAATGAAGTATCATAACTATACCTTGTAGGTTGCCACCTATTTCTTGTTGACCTTCTGAGTTCTCCACTCCTTGAAGTTTCTGGCTCTTCACATTCAGGATCAAATCTTGGTGTCTCTTCCACTTCAACCTGCACTTCATTATTCTCTTGCTCATCAAATATCTGAACTTTTGATTTACCTTTCCTTTGACTCACTTCTTCTTCATCATCTGTATTGATTTTGATTGTACCTGCATACCAAGTGCTTTGTTCATCAAATGTAACATCTTTAGAAACCATAAATTGCTTTGTAGATGGACTCCACAATCTATAGCCCATCTGCTTGTCATCATAGCCAATAAAAACATACTTTTCAGCTTTAGGTTCCAATTTGTGTCTTAATTGTGATGGCACATATGCATATGCCACACACCCAAAAACTCTGCAATGATCCAAGGTAGGTCTTTTACCCCACCAAGCCTCATATGGTGTCATACCCTGCAAGGCTTTACATGGTAGCCTATTGACCAAATAAGTGGCTGTATTTACAGCCTCAGCCCACAAATAATTAGGGCAATTTTTCTCCTTCATCATAGATCTTGCAAACTCAACAAGAGTTCTATTTCTCCTTTCTGCAACACCATTTTGTTGAGGAGAGTACCTGCAAGTAATTTCCCTTTTTATACCTGCATTCCATAAGTAATCACTGAACTCATTTGAGAAATACTCTCCCCCTCCATCTGACCTTAGTCTTTTCAACTTATGACCTGTAATTCTTTCTGCATATGCATGATAGTGTTTAAATGTATTAAACACTTCTGACTTATCTTTGATCACATAGATAGTGATCCACCTAGTAGCATCATCAACATAAATCACATAATACCTTGATCCATTTATACTGAAATCTTTTGATGGTCCCCACACATCTGTGTGTACCAATTCAAGCTTCTCTGAGTGCATAAAACCATGCTTGGAATATGAATGTTTATGAGCCTTACCTAATTGACATGCCTCACATTTATATGTCATATGTTGACCTGCAACATTAGGCAATCCAAGCACTGAACCATTGTTAACCATATCTTTAATACCTCTTTCATTGAAATGTCCAAGCCTCTTGTGCCAAAGATCTAACTCAGAAATCTTATGACCTCCATATGTGAACATAGCATGACCAATGTTGCCTTGAATCTTCAATGTAAATAATCTTCCTTCCTTTTTCCCTGAAACAATCTGTTTATACCCTTGGCTAGGGTCTTCCACATATACTCCATCATTAGTGAACCTTACTTCATATCCCTTTTCAACAATTTGACCTACACTTATCAAATTCTTAGGGATTGTAGGAACATACAAGACCTTACTCAATAAGGTGCTTCCATCCTTGGCCTTCACTGATCCAATTGACTTCACATTATG
>CM035433.1:123617244-123637244 GCA_020310875.1 Ceratopteris richardii | reverse complement strand
ACGATCTGAGCGTGTACTGAGTGTGCAAGGAAGAAAATTAATGAACCTTAAATCGGGCAAACATATAGGTAAGTCAGACCGGCGAAGCCTTAGATCATCAGAGGCAAGTGTAAGAACTACTGCACGATCGTGGGCTCAACAGTTGAACACTAGTTATCCCTACGAGAGCTCAGATACCAGCGAATCAGAAATGGCATTTAGCACAGAAAGACCAGAAGGAGGGTCGAATGTAGCCTATTTAGAAAAACCAGAAGGACCCTATAGGACTCAACTAGAGTTTCTCCGAACCAACTGATTAGGTGCTCGCATCTATGAGGATGGTTTGCGAAGGCAAGTGGTGCAAATGCACAACCCCGACCAACCCATTGGATTGGAACATCTAGTGGTGAAATTCGAGAGAGACGCATACATAGACAAGGAAGGAACAATGTACATATTAAGTACGCAGCCAAACAATACGAATGAGTTTGGCGTGATTCAACCAGAGACGGAAACAAAATCTCAAGGAAAAGAACCATTAGAAGAGCCTAGAACACCTAGAGGGAAATCTGTACTGACACGAGTACTAATCCCGGATTGGATCCATCAGGACAACAGAAGCATAGAGTTGTTTGTAAATAAAGAAACTGACGAAGCCTTTTGGAGATACAAGACAGAACTACTTAGTGAGGTAGGAATCATCACGATATACGAGTTCAAGGACCCGGATACACCTGGAAAGGTTGTATACCTGGATGAGACTTCAGAAAGAGTCTTTGTGGTACCTGACCGCGTTAAAAACACATACACATGGAGAGGTGAATTGGTATTCCCTCCATCTAGAACGAACATGAATACAAGTCAACAAGGGGCAGGAACATCCTCAGCCCATGGAAATCAAAGAGAGGGAAATAAAGAGAGACCGGAAGTAAGCTTTAATCACCCCATAGGGAGAGATAGAACAACCACGGACACTAATAGAGCGGATAGACAAAGAGATCATGGAGTACTAGGTGGTAGAGATGATTTTCCTCTACCTAGACCACGCGAACACGCAAGAATATTGAGACCCACACAGTTAGTAAAATCAATGAAAAATTACTTTGATGGGACAGGAGATCCCTATGACCATGTCGCAGAATTCAAGCAAGTATTAAGAGCCGAACAAGTTGAAGACATGTTCACGCAATACAACGCATTTGGACTAACGTTAAAAAATACCGCTTTAACTTGGTTCCAACCTTTGCAACAAAGGCAATTTAGAGACATCCATCACTTTTTAGAGTCATTCATCACTGAATTCTCTAAAAGTGGGATTAGACATGACACGTCTTCGTTGATTCATAGCTTTAAACAGACCCCTCAAGAAACAGTAAGACTGGCAGGACGTAGGTTTAGACAATATGTTGAACGATGTCCAATGCAAGAGCTACCCTCACAAGCCAAGCAAGTGTCATTGTTTTTAGATGGCTTGTTGAGCTCTAAACTACGCTCCTACGTGTACCTAAAAGAACCCAGAACGCTAGAGCAATGTGTAAGAATTTGTATAGACATTGAGGACAACTTAGGAGACGAGTTGGAACTCTCAAAGGTTTATAAGGATTCAGACTGTTCATCTCTAGCATCCACAAAATTGTCTAGCTCAATAGAAGACCTAGCAGAAAAAGTGGCACAGAAGCTAGGAGTTTCTAGTAAACCTAGGGTGCTAATGAACAAGCGTTGTTACACCTGTGGTGGTGGCCATATGGCAAATGTGTGTCCCAATACAACACAACTTCAAGCCAACCCTAATGGCCAATACTGTACAATTGAAAGAAGATACATGAATCATACGGCTCAGGACTGCCCATACAACAAACAATCTGTGAGACAGAACTACCCGCAAGCATATCCGCAGCTAGGTAGGTATCAAGGCCAATACAATGCTCAGCCTTATTACTATAGGCCTCCTCAGAACTACCCATACCAGGCTCAACAGAGACCTCAACCTGTCTTAGCTCAGCAGCCACCCCCACCAGCGAATGTCATCTCAGTCAAATACGCTGCTGCAGAAGAGAATCTAAGTAGGGCCTTAGTGCCTTCTTCACCTTTGATCACAGAGGGTGACCCAAATTCGAACAGTTTTGACTCCACTCATGTAGATAGTCCACCCGCATATTACACAGAGTCACCAGAACACGTAGAAACATATCATTATGATAGTCGACCAGTGGAACCTAGTTGGGAGCCCGACTATGCTCATGTGATGTACACAAACCCAAATCCACGGCCCCAATTGAGACAACAAAGACCACAGGGCCCTAGAGGACCATGCTTTAGGTGCCAAGGAGATCATTTCATAAAGGATTGTCCACATCCCCCGATAGCAGGACAATCACAGTACTATAACATCCAAGGCTTTTGTGCTGATTGTGGCAAAGAGCACATAATCAAAGATTGTCCTAAAAATCCAGTTAACGCTTCGAATGTGACACCAATCAACGTGATAGGTATTGTAAACAACGCAGATGGATCCAACCCTACATACGTGCCTATCCAAGCTATAACAAGAGCCCAGGCGCTCTTACAGAACCAAAAGCTTAATCAAGAGGAAGTAGCCAGAAGTAGTGAAGTTGCAGAATCTAGCAGTAAAAAGACAAAATCTTGGAAAGATTCTAGAGAAAGAATTAAGAGAAAATGGAGTAAAAAGATAACTGAGTTGGAAGGAAGTTTGAAGGAATCTAGAGCCAAAATCCTAGAATTGACTTCAGAGGAATTGAATCAAGAGAATCCAGCTCAGAAATCAGGATCAGTTTTAGCGGAACCCATACCAGAAAATCTAGACATGATGTTTCGTGCATATCAGGCTAGATTTAAAGAGGGACCTCAGGTAGCTGAAATGAGCAAAAACTACCCTCGAGCTGATCTAGAAATTGAGAGAACTAAACTTTGCATGAAGATGGTAGAACTAGCACAAAATTTGTTCGAAGCCTCTAGATATCTCAATTGGAATAACATGGCAAAACCGGAATTACACTTTCAAGGACTCATGGAGAGGCTAGAATACTTGATAGAAAGCAAAGAGAAAAAGGATCAGCCTAGGAACCCTATTGTCCCAGAGACACAGGAAAGGAATGCACCATCCCTGTCTCAAGTACCCAACTCAGAAAGTCAAGACAATTTGTCTTCCATACATAAATATTCACATGAATTTTTGAGAGAAATCCAAGAAGAGAAATGGAGAAAGGAACAAGGAACCCATCCTCCTATTCAAGAAATAGATGACTTGCAGGAACAATTTCCCCAAGACATTCCCTCTATATACGATGATGTAGAGGAGGAACAACTGAGTGAACACACAGGATTTGAATCTAATTCTTTACAAGAATTACCTCAGTTCACAGGACCTTGGGAAGCAAAGTCTATTAGTATGAGAGCACCCACGATAATAGTGAGGAATGAAGAATCAGTAATCCCTAGAAACACGGAAGTGATCAAGAATACTAAAGTACAATGTAATCTCACTCTAGAGGAGTTGTTGAAGGTAAAACCAGAATTGTGGAAACATGTAGCAAATCAATTCCCCGAGCTTGCTACTACTCCCTCACAAATAGGATCACAAAATAAGGTACCAGAGATACCCGTAGAAAAGATCGGAGATGTAAGCGAAGGAGAGGAAGGTAACACTTATCTTCCGATAACCCATCAGGGCTACACCACGAAAGCCATCTTAGATTCAGGAGCCGGAGTAGCCATCGCTACCACCGCTTTATGGAAACGTTGGGGTAAGCCAGCATTAAGACCCACCAGGATGAAGCTACAAATGGCTGACGGACACATAGAAAAACCATTAGGCTTACTAGAAGGCATATCACTCACCACTTGTGGTGTAGAATTTGAGCATACCTTTGCCATTTGTGACTTTGCAAAAAACCATGCTTATGAGATGATATTGGGACGACCATTCATGCGTCAGTTGCAAATTGTACAAGATTGGGGAACTAATTCTTTGTACTTGCAACATTTAGGAGTGACTACTGATGGAGAATGTTAATCTCCAAAAGAACAACCTACTCTTGTGATTAGAGCACCTCTATACCAAGAGTAAGTCAAAACTCTCACTAATTTAGAGGATCAATTACTAACTATCAAAAGATTAACAAATCTGTGAAGAGGATGAAACACAGAAAAGTCTGCTGCGCTATTTCTCCACATTACCCTATCAAACATGTAAAGTTTTTTATGAAACTTTGTACGAAGTATCTCCTAGAGATTGCGCATCTCCTCCAAGTTGAATTACTTCAAAAGCTTTAGTATAACTTGAGAAATCAACTTCACAAGTTACCTATGCCAGAAACTGTCATTCAAAACAGTCGATTTTACACCTGCAACTTTTAAGACTTGGTTCTCCTTGAATAGAACCCGTTTAAGCAAATGCTTCTAGCCATGAGTAGCTTATCTTCCAACTTAAAGATTAAGCCCTCACTCATGCAAAACTTTAAACTGTGCTAGGAGAAATGATCAAAACATTAAGTTCGAAATCTGCGCCTGTTTTAGGAACCTGTGAACACACTTCACATATGAATGTTCCTACACTTAATTCTCTAAGCCTGATTACAATTGGAAGCTAAAACTTTGTACAGAGGTCAAGCAACTCTCAACTTAGACTTGTACAAAAGCATTTCACAATTGATCTACTGTAGACGGAGAAGACGCAGAAACATCGGGCGCAAATATTTTCAATTACTCAGAAGAAATACAGTTGAGTGATGAGAGCTAACTCAACTAACTTTTTCTCTATCTCATGACATCTAATTTCCTCATTCTTGACTTCTAACTATTGTCACATATGCTCTCATACTTGCCCCGACTTTTCTCAAAGTATTTATAGATAAATTTGTACATGATTCTTACTAAACAAAAGATCTAAGTCAGCTATGACTATATTAATGTACATATGTGTACACTTCTCTTATCCTCTGAATGTAATCTTCTTCCAAACTTTTTGAATTGATTCTTCCTTCATCCTTTAATCTTCCAAGCCTTCAATTGGTGATTGGTTTGCACCAACAGCTCCCCCTCAATCATCAATTGAGGTTTTCTCTGTCTTCTTTATACTTGCCATGTTTTTGAACCTTTGCAACTTAGGTCCATCCAAGCTCTTTGTCATCATATCTGCCACTTGTTCTTTTGTTGGAGTGTATATCACTTCAATCTCTTTATCTAGTACCTTTTCCCTCAAGAAATGATACTGAATCTCTATATGCTTAGTCCTGGCATGAAAAACAGGGTTAGCTGCCAAATACAAAGAACTCATATTGTCTCCAAAAATTATTGGAATACTATGATCAATCTCAAAACTTTTCATCAAGGTCTTCAACCATATCACTTCCTTTGCAGCTTCTACCATTCCCTTATACTCAGCTTCTGTGGATGATAAAGCAACTGTATGTTGCTTCTTTGAACACCAAGAAACTAGCTTATCTCCAACATAACAAAGATACCCATGAGTAGACCTTCTATCATCTGAGTCACCTGCCCAATCTGCATCACTAAACACTTTGATTCTTGTGTCAGAAGTGAAACCATAATACAAACCTTCACTTAGGGTTCCTTTGATATATCTGAGTACCCTTTGGGCTGCAATCCAATGAGTCTTCTTTGGACAATGCATAAATTGTGACAACACACCTACTGCATATGATAGATCTGGCCTTGTCAAGGTAGCATAGATTAAACTACCTACCAAACTCTGATATTTCTTCATGTCATTGAACTCTTCACCTCCATACCTGCTTAATTTATGATTTACCTCCAATGGTGTAGTTGAGGTCTTGCAATCTTCCATGTTAAACTTGACTAGAAGATTCTTCAAGTATCTCTCTTGTGAAACATATACTCCATGTTGAGTATACACAATCTGCATTCCTAGAAAATAAGATAAGTTTCCCAAATCACTTATCTTAAACTCCTTCTCTATTTGTCTTTTGAGTTCATTGATTCCTTGAGCATCTGTTCCTGTAACAATAATATCATCAACATAAATGCACATGTAAATGTAACCATTTTCACTTGCCTTCACTAGCAAGCTACTATCTGCCTTTGATGCTTGAAATCCACATTCATTCAAGAACTTGACCAATCTGTAATTCCAAGCTCTTGGGGCTTGCTTCAACCCATATAAAGCTCTCTTGAGCTTACACACATAATCTGATCCAATTGATTCCATGAAGCCTTCTGGTTGCTCCATATATACTTCATCTGCAATATATCCATTTAAAAATGCATTTTTCACATCCAATTGTGATAATTTCCATCCCTTACAAGCAGCAATAGCAATCAATGTCCTAATTGTAGTCATCTTAGCAACAGGACTAAAGGTTTCATCATAATCTACCCCATAAGTTTGGGCATAACCTTTGACCACAAGTCTAGCCTTATATCTAGACACCTTGCCATCTGCAAACCTCTTTGTTTTATATACCCACTTACATCCAATGACCTTCTGATTCTTTGGTCTTGGTACTAGTTCCCAAGTTTCATTTTCAAGTAGAGCATCATACCTTCTCCCAATTCTGTTTACCTTTGGCTTCTTCATAAGTAGTTGGATCTTCTTCTGTTTTCACAATGTAGGCATAATCTTTTGTTGTTAGGAAAGATGTATCATAACTATACCTTATAGGTTCTTTCCTTTCCCTTGTAGATCTTCTGATTTCTGCACTTCTTGAAGTTTCAGCCTCATTTGATTCTGGATCAAATCTTGGCCCTTCTTCTACATGATCCTGCACTCTACTTCTAGAGTCAACTTTATCAACAATTTCTTCACATACTTTTACCTTTGCCTTTCCTTTCCTTTGTATCTCTTCAACACCTGCAAACTCATTTGGTGATCCTGTATACCACATATTTTGCTCATCAAATGTCACATCTTTAGTAACAAGAAATTGCTTTGTGGATGGACTCCACAACCTGTAACCCATCTGTCTATCATCATATCCAATGAACACATACTTCTCTGCTTTTGGTTCTAGCTTATGTCTTAATTGTGAAGGAACATAAGCATATGCAATACATCCAAATACTTTACAATGATCAAGGGTAGGTTTCTTACCCCACCATGCTTCATAAGGGGTTCCTCCATCCAAAGCTTTGCAAGGCAACCTATTCACAAGGTATGTTGCAGTGTTAATGGCTTCTGCCCATAAGTAATTTGGACAATTCTTTTCCTTCATCATGGCTCTTGCAAACTCTACAAGAGTCCTATTCCTCCTTTCTGCTACTCCATTCTGTTGAGGGGAGTACCTGCAAGTTACTTCTCTTTTTATACCTGCATTCCACAAATAATCATCAAACTCTTTAGAGAAATACTCTCCCCCTCCATCTGATCTTAGCCTCTTGAGCTTTTGCCCTGTGATCCTTTCTGCATAAGCATGAAAATGTTTGAATGTCTTGAAAACTTCTGATTTATCCTTGATTACATACAAAGTAATCCACCTGGTTGCATCATCAACAAACAACACATAATATCTGGATCCATTTATGCTATAGTCCCTTGAGGGACCCCATACATCTGTATGAACCAATTCAAGCATATGTGAATGCTTGTACCCTGATTTGTTATAAGAACTCTTATGTGCTTTACCTAATTGACAAGCTTCACACTTGTACACCATATGTTGCCCTTCAATGTTTGGCAATCCAAGCACCACCTGATTCTTTGACATCTCCTTTATAGCTCTCTCATTGAAATGACCTAGCCTTTTATGCCATAGGTCTAATTCAGATACCTTTTGACTTCCATAGGTAAATAATGCATGTCCCACATTACCTTGGACTTTGAGAGTGAACAATCTTCCTTCCTTTTTACCTGCAATTATGTTTCTATATCCCTGATTTGGATCTTGTACATAAACACCATCATTTGTGAATCTTACCTCATATCCTTTCTCCACAATTTGCCCTACACTTATCAAATTTTTAGGAATAGTAGGAACATAAAGTACCTTGCTCAGAAGTGTACTTCCACTCTTTGTCTTCACTGATCCAATGCTCTCCACTTTATGTTTAGTATTGTCACCTGTCTGAACTGTATGTCCATTCACCCTTGCTTCCATATCAGTCATCAAAGATAGATTCCCACTCAGATGGTTGCTACATCCTGAGTCAATATAAAACACTCTTTGATCTTCTCCCATTGATTCATGAGTTGCATTCAAGATAAGAGTCATGTCATCCTTCTGATCTGATGCATAATTGTAATAATTATTGTTGTAGGACTGAGATTGGAAGTTTCTTCCACCTCCTCTACCATATGATGTCCTACCACCTCTTCCTCTGAAGTTGCCTCTTTGGTTTCTGCCTCCTCTACCTCTTTGGTTATAATTCTGATTATTACTTCCACCATTTTGATTGTTATACCAACAATCATTTGCCAAATGATTTGTTCTGCCACAAATCCAACAAGCTTTAGCATTATCTTTGTTCTTACCTCCTCTTCCTTTACCTCTGAAATTTGTCTTCCCTTTTGTGAAGTTAGCTTGATTTGAATTCCCTTCATCATCATTTGATTGCTTTCCCTTGCCATTCTTTTTCTTGTCCTTGGAATACATAGCTTGACTTGTACTTCTGTCATTGTCTCCTTTAAGATCCTGCTCAAAGGTTAGCATGTGTCCTAGCAATTGATTAAGGTCAGGAGTAAAGTGATCAAGTGACAACTCTATGGACAATATAAAAGGCTTCCACTTCTCATCTCCTCTCAAACCTGTAAGTATTTGTCTTACCAACTTTTCCTCTTCAATGTCTTCATCCACTGCTCCCAAGCTATCTGCAATATCTTTCATCCTTGCCACATAATCTGAAATTGATTGTGAACTCTTCTTCTTGAAGGTTGTGAACTCAGCCCATAGTGAGGACTTCCTTGACTTAGTTGTATTTTGGAAATGCTCTTCCAAGGCATTCCAAACATCTGTAGCACTTTCCAAACCTCTGATGTGAGGTAAAAGATAATCATTTACAGCCATGTAGATGATACTCCTTGCTTGAGCATCCTTTCTCATCCAAGTCTTCAACATTGCAAGCTCTTCCCTAGTAGGAATACTAGGATCTGCAAACTCAGGTTTTTCTTCATCTCCTGTAATAAATGATATAAGATCTTTGCTCATGAGGTGTGCTTCCATCCTCATGGACCATGCTGGATAGTTCTCCCTATCTAGCTTATCAATCTGCAAGCTTTCTCCCATCTTATGTCCACCAATGTATTGAAATCTTCAAGCTTTACAAACAATGTATGTACCTTTACTTCGAATTAAACTCCTTTTGCCTTTCTTGATGTCAAATAGTCTTCTCCTCAATCTTTGACTCCAAGCTTTCACTTCTTAGTCCTTCAAGTGTTGAATTTCTTGAATCTGCAGCAGTCGGGATCCTCCTTTCCTTAATTTGATGTCTCCTGCTCTGATACCACTGATGGAGAATGTTAATCTCCAAAAGAACAACCTACTCTTGTGATTAGAGCACCTCTATACCAAGAGTAAGTCAAAACTCTCACTAATTTAGAGGATCAATTACTAACTATCAAAAGATTAACAAATCTGTGAAGAGGATGAAACACAGAAAAGTCTGCTGCACTATTTCTCCACATTACCCTATCAAACATGTAAAGTTTTTTATGAAACTTTGTACGAAGTATCTCCTACAGATTGCGCATCTCCTCCAAGTTGAATTACTTCAAAAGCTTTAGTATAACTTGAGAAATCAACTTCACAAGTTACCTATGCCAGAAACTGTCATTCAAAACAGTCGATTTTACACCTGCAACTTTTAAGACTTGGTTCTCCTTGAATAGAACCCGTTTAAGCAAATGCTTCTAGCCATGAGTAGCTTATCTTCCAACTTAAAGATTAAGCCCTCACTCATGCAAAACTTTAAACTGTGCTAGGAGAAATGATCAAAACATTAAGTTCGAAATCTGCGCCTGTTTTAGGAACCTGTGAACACACTTCACATATGAATGTTCCTACACTTAATTCTCTAAGCCTGATTACAATTGGAAGCTAAAACTTTGTACAGAGGTCAAGCAACTCTCAACTTAGACTTGTACAAAAGCATTTCACAATTGATCTACTGTAGACGGAGAAGACGCAGAAACATCGGGCGCAAATATTTTCAATTACTCAGAAGAAATACAGTTGAGTGATGAGAGCTAACTCAAATAACTTTTTCTCTATCTCATGACATCTAATTTCCTCATTCTTGACTTCTAACTATTGTCACATATGCTCTCATACTTTCCCCGACTTTTCTCAAAGTATTTATAGATAAATTTGTACATGATTCTTACTAAACAAAAGATCGAAGTCAGCTATGACTATATTAATGTACATATGTGTACACTTCTCTTATCCTCTGAATGTAATCTTCTTCCAAACTTTTTGAATTGATTCTTCCTTCATCCTTTAATCTTCCAAGCCTTCAATTGGTGATTGGTTTGCACCAACAACTACCAAAGTCAATCTTAAAGACTATTCACATCGAGATGTACCCACAATACAATGGAATACCATCCATAAGACACCAGTAGAAACAGAATCCGTGCACTCATTAGAATCAGATCCTTCTTGGTTGCATGAGGATACTCATTTATGGATGTGTAAAGTAGCCAAAAAAGAGGAAGAATGATTAGAAGCAAGGACCTTAGGTGCAGAACAACATCCACGAACCCTTCAGGACCCAGCCTACGCACCTGTAGTATTCCCTGACGAAGAGTTTGAACCCCATGGTTGGGCAGAAATCCTAGCAACCATGGACGTAGCCATCAATGAAGAACAATGGACACCCCACTGTGACGAGGATGGCTATGACATTTCAGTTTTCACGATAGAGCCAATCATGTGCGATGCAATTTTAGAAGAGTGTGAACCTAACACTGATGCATTTGAGGATGCAAGCGATTTCGATTTAGAATCAATTATCATGGATTCTCCATTTGCATCAGAGGAAGAATATTTCTACGAAGTAGAGACTCACCCTCAGAGACACGAGGAAATTACAAATGAGGTAAGGTTAGCCACTCAAGTGACTACTAAGAGTGAAGGCAAGAAAAGAAAGAAGAAAGAAACCATGTCAGAAAAAGAAGAATCTTTATTTGAGGTACCCGAGAACTTCAAGAAATATGAAATCGAAGATAGAAGAATCATGGTACGAATGCCTAATAGAAAAGCGAATGATGGACAAGTATATGATAACCGAGAGAAAACCAAGAAAATAATAGTTGCTATCGAAGGAGAAGAAGAAAAATGTACATACATAGGGCATGATTTGACGAAGGAAGAAGAAGAAGAACTAGTTGCCCTATTGCGCGAATATAGAGATGTTTTTGCTTGGAGTTACAGAGATTTGAAAGGAGTAGATCCAGATATATGTTCTCATAGAATCCCTATGACTCCAGATGCAAAACCGACAAAACAGAAACCTTACACGTACAATGATAACTACGCTGCGAAGATTAAAGAGGAGATAGATCGCTTGATAGAAGCAGGATTCATCTATGAAATTGAGCATACCGAATGGGTATCCCCCATTGTGGTAGTGCCCAAGAAGAATGGAAAATTGCGTGTGTGTATTAACCTTAAAAAAGTTAATGCCGCCACGATTAGAGATAGTTATCCTCTTCCTATCACGGAACATCTATTGGAAAGAGTTGCGGGCAAGGAAGTTTACAGCTTTCTTGATGGATTTTCAGGCTATAATGAAGTAGCCATTGCTCCAGAGGACCAACACAAGACGGCATTTGCCACTGAATGGGGCATATTTGCATTTCATGTGATGCCATTTGGCTTAACAAATGCACCCGCCACTTTCCAGCGACTCATGTGTCATGTTTTTAAGGAATTCTTACGCAAGAGTTTGGAAGTTTATGTCGATGACTTATGTGCACATTCAAATGTAAGACAGACACATATCCCAGAGTTAAGGCAAATATGCGACAAATGTCGAGAATATCAGGTTTGTTTGAACCCAGAAAAATGTGTTTTCATGGTCAGACAAGGCAAAATTCTAGGACACATTGTGTCAAAAAATGGAATCTCTACGGATGAAGAAAAGGTGAAGGTAATTGCAGAATTACCTAGGCCAACTAATGTGAAAGAGGTACAGGCATTTATGGGCCATTGCGGTTATTATAGGAGACTCATACACATGTATGCAATCATAGCCAAGCCTTTGTACTCTCTTTTAACCAACTTTGAATGGACAGATGAATGTGAAAATTCATTCAATGAACTTAAATGACGCTTGTGCTCAGCACCTATATTGACAACCCCAGATTGGAGTAAGCCATTCCATGTACATGTGGATGCATCCAATTACGCCATAGGATGCGTGTTAGCACAACCCACGAATGAAGGTAACATAGATCTCCCCATAGCTTACGCGAGCAGACAATTGAACGCAGCAGAAAGAAATTACACCACAACGGAACGAGAAGGATTAGGGATGATCTACGCAGTAAAGAAGTTTAGGCACTACTTGTTGGCCAATAAGTTCAAGTTCTTTACAGATCATCAAGCCCTATTGTATTTAGTCAACAAACCATGTAACACCGGACGATTGATACGTTGGTTTCTATTACTCATGGAGTATGATTTTGAAGTCGTAGTCAGGAAAGGAAAGACACATCTTAGAGCTGACCACCTTTCAAGATTAACCTCAGGAGAAGCTCCTCAAGGAGTAGCGGATGATCTACCAGATGCATACTTGTTTAATCTTGAGATAGCACCAGAATGGGCTAAGCTTTTAGTCCCTATTCTCACATATGGACCCAAGAATCCTAGGATAAAGATCAAAGAGGGAGAGATTACCAAGTCTCAGAGATACCAAATAATGGCAGGAAGCATATATAAACAGGATAATCAAAAGATTCTTGCTTGTTGTGTAGATGAATCAGAACATGCGAATTGGTTGCAATTAGCTCATGTAGGTGCACTAAAGCAACATCATTCAAAACATCGAACATTACAGACTCTGCATAGACTAGGAGTATATTGGCCTTCGATGGAAGCAGATGTCTACAGGTTGTGTAAGGAATGCAACGTTTGTTGTGAAAGACCGCCAGTAGAGCATGCTACATTATATCACGTGTCTCTCACACCAGACTGGAGTGAACAGTTAGTGACATACTTGAGGACGAACACATTCCCTCAAGGAATGACTTTAGCACGACAACGCAGTCTAGAGCAGGAAGCTCAAGATTATTCACTTATTGGCGATAACCTATACAAAAGAGGACGAGATGGATATCTAAGACAATGTGTTCATGAGAGCAATTATCTGAGCATACTAGAGACTGCACACCAAGGTGTTGCAGGAGGTCATTTTGGACCAGATAGGATAATCAAAGCCATCCTCTTTGCAGGATTATGGTGGCCCACTCTTCACATGGATGCTCATACCTATGTAAAGAGATGTGATGTGTGCCAAAGAACTCAGTTTCCTACTCACAGAGACGAAATGCCATTGAAACCCATGATGGGCGGACGTGCATTTTGAAAGTGGGGTATAGACTTTGTAGGACCCATTAACCCCCCTGCAAAAGGTACACATGCTGAATACATTATTGTTGCCACATATTATCTTACGAAATGGGTAGAGGCAAAAGCCACGAAAAAGAATGATGCACACACAACTGCAAAATTCTTATTTGAGAATGTCTTTACAAGATATGGATTGCCTATAGAGTTAGTGAGCGATCGAGGCACTCACTTTCTAAACCAAGTCATTGAATATTTGTTACAGGATTTTATGGTGATTCACAAGAAATCCGCACCATATCATCCTCAGGCCAATGGTCAGGCTGAAAGCACTAATAAGATCCTTTGTAACGTACTGACGAAACTCGTGAACAACAAACGTTCAGATTGGGACAAACAGTTACACCACGCTGTTTGGGCATATCGAGTGGCCTACAAGACCGTACTCAATGCAACTCCCTTTCAGATGGTTTTTGGTCAGAATGTTGTGCTTCCTTTGGACTTCTTGATACCGACCCTTAAGGTTGCACGAGAACATCAGTGGACCGGCCATGAATTATCAACGAGGATAATGGACTTGGAACGATTAGGAGAAACCAGGCTAAAGGTAGCAGCAGGAATATATGCAGCGAAGAAGCGACAGAAAGCATATTTTGATGCACATGTGAAAGATAAAGGCTTAAAAGAAGGAGATTTAGTTCTAGTATATACGCTGAAACAACACGCACGTAAGTTAGAAAAGCGAGGTTATGGACCTATGATCATTAACAGACTCTCAACAAGTGGAGCAGTACAGTTAGCCACTTTAGAAGGAGATATAATGCCTAATTACATTAGTGGCTGTAGAGTCAAAGTATATCAGGAACCTCTTACTGAGGATATGCTGAGACGACTCACGTTGGCAAAGAAATGTGAGGAGGAAGAAAATAGAATACGAGCGGAAGCTCAGGCAGAAGCAATAGAACGCATTAAACTCATGAAGTTAAGAAGACAAGGACTAGGGAGAGAACATTATAACCATCTGGAAACTACACCCAGATACCCCATGGCCATGTGTCAAGTAAAGTCAAACACTCATCCTAGTATAGTGGACAGGAGACCATTCATTACAGTTAGGTTAGAGCACGACAACCCTTGCCAAGAGCTCAGGGCTTTAATTGACTCAGGTGCTGCGACTAGTGCGATTAGATGGTCCCACTATAAGGATTCAGGAATAGAAATGCGGCCAATTGAGGCATACCTCATAGGCCTAGGAGGCATGGAAACCCCTTGCATGGGTGAGGTGGACCTTCCTATCCTCATTAAGGATGTGACCATGACAGCGAAGCTACTAGTGTGCCATGATGACGACCTGATAGAACCCCTAATCCTTGGCCAAGATTGGCTTTACGATCACTCAGTGGACCTAAATCTTAGACAAGGCTCCTTACAGATTGGAACCTTAGAGCAAAAGTGAGTGATACCGCTTGACTTCCCTAATTGCATTCCGCTTGAGGTTTGTAACCCTAGACCCTATGAAACGCATGCGACGGAAGACCGGAAGATCTTGGGTCAGACCAGTCACGTCACGTCTACACCAACCCACTCGGGCTTGGCTATGGACAATTGTCAATCAGAAGGACGACAGGAGATCTTCCCTGGGGCTTCCTGCAAACTAGAAGGGGCAGCTACCCAACCGCTAGGGCAGATGAACACAATCAGCGGTCAGGTGGGTTGCATCAGCGGCCAAATGAGCACAACACCCTGCGGTGCTCATCCTTCCAAACTTGCTGCGGACTAGCCTAGATTAAAGATAAATAACGGATCACTTCCTAATGGGCAGGTCACCCAAGTGTGGGATCTCCCTTCTTTTCCAAAGCAGAGCGTCCAATGGACCTCTCAAACCCAACCACGAACGAGTCAACCACAACAGAGGAACCCAGACCGACAACACCACCAGGCAAGGCAAAGAAAGCAGAAGTATCAACATCACAGAGCAAGTGGCACAAAACAAATATGGGTGCCAAAAGACAGCAACCACAGGCTATTGGCAACACTGCAGACAAGAACAGGACAAAGTTTCAAAAGAAGCAGAGTCAGCATCCAAAGTCCCCTCGATCTTCTTCCCCAAGTACAAATACTCGGTAGATTTGGATCGCCAAGAAGTATCTTATCAATCGACCCACACCCATGCAGATTTGGGTACCCAAGCAATGTATTATAGCCCAACCCTCTAGCCATGTAATATATACCCCTCAGAAATCATTTCATCCTTCAATACCACCAAACCCGATACCACTTTTTGTCCCTCAGAAGAAACACACCATCCACTCAAAGACTCTTAGGAAATGGATACCGAAACGTATCCAAACGTCTTCTTGTACCCCATTATCTAACAATTCTCCCCCCCGTTTAAACTCCACCCTTGTAATAATTCACCCTCAACCAAACCTTGTATAAATTCATACACCCAAACCCCACATCATGCATAATAAAAGCTCATCAAGAATTGTAGGCATAATCTGAACCATGTAGGTGTCTAGAGACCTGCATTAGCTCTGCAAAAAGATCATTGCATCAATCACTTCATGACACTTGGCTACACGGGTTACACATCGGTCATGGAAAAGGATTGCGGTCTCACCTTAATGGGATCATAATTAATTTCCATACTAATGTGTTAATCTTTTGTAGCAGATCTTTTCCATTAGCTCATCAGTCATCATGCAAACCGAAGCAGGACCATCAGAAGCTGGCCCCAGTGCACCGATGGCCACTATTGGAGAATTACTCGCAGAATCTTATCCTACTATGCAACCACCAGAGTTTCAAGGTTTTCCAGGACCCATGCCAATCGATGATCCTCCTAGAGGATATACTGAGAAGATTCATCGTAATTCTCATTGGTTTCAAGGCCTAGCAGGACCATTAGCAGACGCTGATTTCATATTTGAGGCCAATTTGGCATTTGATCTTCGCACATGGGCCAAGTACCAGTTCTTTTCAAGAGAATTTGAATGACTACAGAATACACAAGATCTAACGCACGTTTGGGCACGAGCGGGATTTACAGAGTATTTTAGCGACCCTCTACCTAAACCCGATTTTTACAGGTGTTTTTACTTGGTAACCACCTTAACAGCTTCAGAAAACAAGGATCTACCCGGAACATTCATGTTACCATCCTTGGTAAATGATCCTCCATTTAGAAGGTTTTATTTGTCTAAAGATTTAATTCGCGCAGCTCTGAAAATACATGGAACACACACTCCGACGGAGAGAGAACGACTAGTCCCAGAGCAGATGAAACATGGTAACGTAACTAAGTGGGAGGACATTTCAGCTATAACCCCTGAGCTCTCTAAGCCATTACGGATATGCATGCAGCACTTTGCTTTCCCAGCTCAGGATCGTTTTACCATGCCCCACAAGAGAATCTGGTTTGGATTATACTTAGCATGTACTGGACCGCAAACGGTTGATCTAGCCAGCTGGATAATTGATCAGCTCTATTTGGCACAACATAGGTGGGAGCAAAAGAAGGTAATCAATGGATGCTGCACCCTCACCAAGATCATATATATGTGCTTGGCGTATGACTTACCAATTGAGCGTGCCATGACTAGTGAGGAACTGAAAGCATTCAAAGGGACCACTAGGAAGGCTAGAAAGTCTAGCAAAGGCAGAGCCGGAAAGCGGATGAGAGGTACTATCCCATGCCTACAAGTCCCAGAATCACCCTCTCCACAACCATCTCCAGAGCAGTCACCAAGAGCAGCCACTCCCACGGTACCACCAATTCGTATACGGTTATCAAGACCAGTTACGCCGGAGGGCACCACCAGTACTGTTGCACCCCAAGCAGCCACAACCACAGAACCTATCACCACAGCAGCTGAACTTCCCACCACTATTGGTGCGGAAGCTTTCTCTTTTCCAATACCGCATTTAGACCAGGACAAGCAGAGCCACTGGACCAAACTTTTGATTTTGAGATGCCTGATGCATTCTCCAATGAGTTCCAGTTTTCAGAAGGACAATTGTTTTCTCAAGAATTTGAAAGGCCTAGCTACCCTACCACACCCAGGGATCAGCCACAAGGACAGGTCGTGTCCAGCTCTGATGACGAAAGAACAGCAACCGATGATGACGAAGGAGACGACGAAGCTAGCCAGGGAACACAAGAATCCCAAGAGCATGAACAGACAGATGGCCAAGGCCAACAAACAGACACACATGGCGATACAAGTACACATGAAGATGAAACTTACGAGGCAGCAGCTTACACACTAGCTATCAAGAAGCTGTATAGAACTATGGAAAAAGTTTGGGCACGCAAAAAGCTGACAGAGGAAGAGAGTCAAACAATAATAGAACAAGAACTTGTCACAGGCGGATTCGAAGACGCATACATCAAAGGATTCAGAGAGTTAGTCAAATCAGTAGGCTCCAACGAAGCCCTCAAGTACTTGCAACGAAAGCCACTACCACAGTTTGACCCCCGCAGAGTACGACTACTTTCAAAGCCCGGCAAATACATTCGTGTACCAACAGGAGCACAGTCTTCAGAACAAGCCAGGGAGGCACGCCTCGTCCCCGAAAGTTCGTTGGCTGTAGAAACCATCTGTGTAGATTCCCCACCCCGCGCTACAGCTGTACAAACCTCAGTAGTCACTGAAGTACCAACCACCCCAACCGCTCCTCTCTCACCGCCCGTCCATCCAGCCTCCCCTCTTCACCCTCCTTCCCCCAGACCAACATCTTCATTCGCCGGTGGTGTTGCAGAAATTGTCTTTACGACCACTAACCCCACAATTCCCGCACCCATTAGCCCTAGTCTACCCCCTCCCACACCCACCTTTCTATCCAACCCATTCCTTCATCAATCTCTTCCATCTTTCCCCACAACTCCACGACCCCTTTTCCCATTCCCACCGCCATTAACCTTCTCCCCCGTCTCACCTCCCCGACCCACTGTAACCCCTCTTTCCCCTTTCCACCAAGCTGCTCCAGCCAACCCCCCTGTAAATTACCCCTAAACCTTTGTAAATCCCGTATTTACACCAGCACGAGTACCCGCGATCACACCCATATTCACGGTCACCGCACTAGACACGTCCACTGACATGGACATCTCACCACCCACTGCACCATCACTCACTTCACTCACGGCACAAACATTTTTAGGCACATCACAATTTTCAACAATCACTACATCATCCACCTTCCCACCCCCATTCCCCATTCCCGTTGCATCTACACCAACTGCATCTTCATTTAGCACCCCATTAATACTATCACCCACTGTAGATAATGCATTTCGACAGATGTTCATGTGTATGACGCAAGTAAGAGATGAGTTCACATCTCTTGGTGATAATTATCAGCAGCTGCAGAGGACAACCAATGACTTACAGTCGCAGCTTAATTTATTGTCTATTGAGAATGCCTCTCTGAACACCCGCTACCAAGAATTACGCGAGGCTTATCACAAATTGGAACTAGAAAGCGAAGAAAAGACCAAGGAAGCCACTGCTGACCTGGATAACTTATTAAGAGCCCAGACAGTCCGCAATGCAATGCTAACACGAAACATGGGCTTACTACGAAGACACCTAGCAGCCGCCAAGGAAGAAAACCAGCGCTTACAGGATCAGAACCGAGAAAACTTAGAAGCAGCGCTCGACCACCCAGACCAACCGCTCAGTCCTAGCAGGTTCAAAGCCATTCCTTCAGACTCGATGAGGATGCTGCTAGACGATCATGTAAGATTACTAGATGAATACGACTGCATGAACGTGGAGTTACAGAAACTCAAAGAAGATCACAAATTACTCCAGTTACGAGAACCGGCACACCAAGACATACCAGCACCTGTGGACCCCTCTCCTGACCTCCTAGAGGAACTCAACTCATTACGGGCCCAGGTATCGACCCTTGAATCAAGGATTGCAGTATATGAAGCGCCACCAAGGCCAGATTCCCCACCTGAGCTTCCAGCTGAGGAAGAAACGGTCACCATCCCGGTGGAGGAAACATTTGAAGAAGCGTACGAGCCACAACCCATCCCAGGCGGACGCGTCACGGCCGAAGGTCAGATGACGTACGAACTTCCGACCCCCGCGTGGATGAAGACTATTGAGGAACTTGGAACAACGCACTCAGCGAGAGTAGAGGCACAATTACATGCCATGGCGATGATAGAAGAAAAGATATTACAGTCTCCATTCTTTGCTCATTTGGCCCCGCGACGATACATATCTGGGCACGAGCTACAGTATAAACCATATTTCATGTTAATGGCTGAATACCAGTTAGCCATTGAGAAAGAGACAGGTAAGAAACCATCGCATGCAACTCAATTCGAGGCGGATGATTTGCCGCTAGATGCACAGAAAGGAAGGATCTATCAACCAGAGTGGCGAAAAGATTTACTACAGCAGTATACAGAGATGATGAGTACATGGGTAAAGGCACCTTTGCATTTGAAGTATAACCCGTGTTGGGGACCAGTGCCACGGCGCCGCTCCTGGACTGCCT
>CM035433.1:123602244-123612244 GCA_020310875.1 Ceratopteris richardii | reverse complement strand
TGGCTTGTCTAACCATACCACAGATGAATGTTACAAAAACTACAAGAACCAAAGAGGAAGAGGTCACCAAAGAGGAGGATACTCTCAAGGTAGAGGTAGATTCAACCAATCTCAAGGCTACCATGGCTACAACAATAATTATAACAACAGCTACAATCACAATGGCAACTATCAAGGTGGATACAGAAATAGGAAAGACTACAACAATTATGCAGAGGAGCAAGATGACTCTCTACTGATCATGAATATGACATCTAAGTCAGGTATCAATGATGATCACTTATTCTATATTGATTCAGGTTGCTCTAACCATGTAGCTGGAAATGTTGCATTACTTTCTGATTTGGAAGAACCCAAAGGCAAGCATCAAGTGCAGACAGGTGATGACACTAAACATTCAGTTGTTAAAGTAGGCAATGTCAAAACTAGTGATGGTAATCAGAATCTATTGAGCAGAGTATTGTATGTTCCAACAATCACCAAGAATCTGATGAGTGTAGGTCAGATTGTGGAAAAAGGTCTACAGGTCAAGTTCACTCAACATGGTGCATATGTGGAGGATCCAAGACATGGATTCAGAAGGATAGCCAAGGGAGAAAAATCAGGTAGATTGTTTACCTTTGAACTTGAAGACACTAAGAATATTGCTTTGTACAACTATAAAGATCAAACCCTATCAGAATTGGAGATTTGGCACAAGAGATTAGGTCACATTGGAGAGAGGACCTTAAAACAAATGAGTAGGGATCAATGTGTGCTTGGGATACCTAATGTATCCAAGCAACACATGATATACAAGTGTGGGGCTTGTCAATTTGGTAAGTCACACAGATTGCCTTATACCAAGAAAGGTTTTATGCATGAAGATTATCTGGAATTGGTGCATACAGATGTTTGGGGACCTAGCAAGGAGCCATCCATATCAGGATCAAGGTACTATGTGTCCTTCATTGATGACTATAGCAGGTGGACTGTCTTATACTTCATGAAACATAAAGATGAAGTATTTAATTGTTTCAAGAGGTATCTTGCACTAGTTGAAAATCAAACAGGTAGACATTTGAAGAAGCTAAGATCAGATGGTGGTGGAGAATACCTCTCCAATGACTTTGAAGATTTCTTGCAGGAAAGAGGCATCAAGAGGGAGATTACTACAAGGTACTCACCTGAACAAAATGGGGTAGCTGAAAGAAGGAATAGACTCATTGTAGAGACAGCTAGGTCTATGCTAAATGAAAAGAAATTGCCAAATTATCTTTGGGCAGAGAGTGTATCTACTGCCACATATTTAATTAACAGGTTGCCATCAAAGACACTTGATGGAATGACACCCTATGAGGCTTGGCATGGTAAGAGACCATCTCTAGATCATTGCAAAATCTTTGGTTGTGTTGCATATGTGCATATTCCCTCACAGGTAAGGGGAAAGCTAGACCCTAAGGCTGAAAAATGTATCTTCATTGGTTATGATTTGAATCAGAAGGGATACAGATTCTACAACCCCTCAAACAAAGGCTTCAAGGTAAGCAGAGATTTCATCTTTGATGAGAATGATTCATGGTATGAAAATGAATGCAGGAAGGTTAGTCTACCTTATGACATGGAAGAAGACTTCCCCAAGCTTATCAGGCAAGAACCAATTCAGAAAGAAGACACAAGCTCAGATGATGAAGACACCATCAACATTGAAGAATTCAAGGCTTGGAAATCCAAAGGGAAGATGAAGATGAAGCAACTAGAAGATAATCCAGAATCCTCAACTCAAGCTATGAGGAGATCTCAGAGAGAAAAGAAAAAACCTATTAGGTATGGGTATGATACTTCACTTGTAACCAAGCATTCTGTATATCTTGCAAAAGATCTCTTGAATGAAGAACCAGGTACATTTGAAGAAGCAATTACTAAACCAGAATGGAAGGAAGCAATGGATGAAGAAATGGAGGCTCTCAAGGAGAGTGACACTTGGGACTTGGTACCCAAGAAAGAGTCCATGAAGGTGATAGGATCCAGATGGATCTACAAACTCAAGAGGAACTCAGATGGTACAATAAACAGGTATAAAGCTAGGTTGGTAGCCAAGGGTTTTGCACAAACCCAAGGCATTGATTATGAGAAGACATTTTCTCCTGTGGCCAAGATGCCAACTATCAGAGTTATGGTGAGTGTAGCTGCATCCAAGAATTGGAACATGTACCAATTGGATGTGAAGAATGCATTCTTGAATGGTTGGATATCTGAAGAAGTCTACATGTCACAACCACCTGGCTATGAAGATCCCAAGAAGGTAAACCATGTTTGTAAATTGAAGAAGGCTCTGTATGGATTGAAGCAGGCACCTAGAGCATGGAATTACAGGTTGACAACCTACCTCCTAGACCAAGGATTTATAATGAGTAAAGCAGATACTTCATTGTTTATCAAAAGGAACAATTCAGAGGTAATATACTTGTGTGTCTATGTTGATGACATCATTATTACAGGAAATGATGTTCAGGGAATTAGACACATCAAAGGACAGATGATGAAGGAATTCAAGATTAATGATCTTGGATTATTGAAGTACTTCCTAGGACTTGAATTGGTCTATACAAATTCAGGTATCTTTATTACTCAGAAGAAGTACATTCAGGACATGGTCAAGAAGTTTAATTTGCAGGAAGCTAAAGTCTCAAGCACTCCTATGGAGGTCAACCATAAACTCAGTGCTCATGAAGGAGAAGAACTCCAAGATATTACAGGTTACCAAAGTTTGGTAGGTAGTCTTAATTATGCTACCTTAACCAGGATTGATATATCATATGGTGTTAGTGTACTTAGCCAATTTATGCACAAACCAAGAGTACCTCATTTAGAGGCAGCAAAAAGGATAGTAAAGTACCTAAAGGGAACACAAAATCATGGTTTGTACTTTCCCTATTCATCAGACATTGATATTAAGGTATATTCAGATGCAGATTGGGCAGGTTGCAAGGATGACAGGAGAAGCACATCTGGTTACATATGTTTTGCAGGTGATAAACCAATTTCTTGGTCATCCAAGAAACAACCCACAGTAGCTTTATCATCTACTGAGGCAGAGTATAGAGGTCTAGCAAATGCCACTCAAGAAGCTATATGGTTGAAGCTTTTATATTCAGAATTGGGCCTATACACAAGGCCACCAATCATCTTTGGTGATAACACAAGTTCTCTTCACCTTGCAGCTAATCCAATTTATCATGCTAGGACAAAACACATAGAGGTTCATTACCACTATGTGAGGGAGAAGTTACTTAGCAAAGATATTCAATTGTCATATGTGTCTACTAATATGCAATGTGCAGATTTGCTTACTAAAGCTCTGGATGGAAGCAAGCTATGCAGATTTAAATCCATGATTGGATTGCAGGAAGTAATTGAAGACTAAAGATGAAGACTTGAGCCAAAGTGTTTAGCTTGAGGGGGAGCTGTTGGTGTAATTCAAGCCTTAACACTTGGCTTGGATATCAACCTTGAAGACTCAACATAAAGCTTGGACCTTAGAAGCTTAGTTTGGGTTAATTCATGAAGACATCACTTGAAGAATGAGCCATAGGAACTCATGCTTATGTGTTCTAACTTTTTACTCATTGTAAAAGTCATTGTGACTTGGGAATATCTTGTAATCACACCTACTTGAGAAAGTCGTGGAAAATTTGATTGATTGAGTGGTTGATTGATTGAGGGAATATCTCAATCAACTTTTAGGTGAAAGATTCTAGGAGATTAGTTTGAATTCAAATTCAAATTATCATTCAACTCCTATAAAAATTACAAGGAAAAAGTCGCGGGTATCCTTCACTCTTCCCGAGGCATTTCTGAGTAAATCCTTGAGTGTGTGTGAGCTACACCATAGCCTACACCTCTGAGTACCATTGAGCATCACATTTTATGCCAATGGGAATGTACAATCAATAGAATTAATACATATCAATACATTCATATTCTCTAGTTTCTCTGAGTGACTATCTTCAACTCTGTCAACTTCCAAGAGGCATATCTCAAGATCTACTGAACCAAATTGGATGATTCAAAGTGCATTGGATTCAGCTCAAAGTCTACTATACACCTACAAAGTTTCAAGGTCATTGGATCAACCATCACAGAGAAATCTCAGTCGGGGTGCTCACTGGTCTGTGACTGTAAGTCTCCTAAAAAATCGGGGGTACACCTTATTTTGCTAAAGTGATTTCTCTGAGTGTAGTTTATCATTTCCTTTCATTCCACTTGCAAATGGTAGCTTACTAAGCTAATAGAATATCTCTAGAAGGAATTTTGCTAATTGTAACTACACTGGTCACACTGAGCATAACACTGAGCAGGTGTCAATACCAAAATAGCAAGTTTTTCAGGATTTTGAAGTCACAAGTAGTCTGTTTTGATCTAACCATTACTCAACTCATTTCCAAAGTACATATAGCATATTTTGGTGTCATTTGGAAGCTAAAGGAGTCTACTAAGCATATCTGAAGTCAAAGGAGGGCAGGTGTGAAGCAGGTTTTGCAGCATCAACTCATTTCTTGAGTGCATCCAACCATCACTCCCAACAACTGTGGCAATCTCTTGCCACTAAGCTACACTCTTGTGGTGTTTGAAGAAGGGGAAAGACTAAGGTTGACATTACCTTGAACAAGTTTTGGTCCCTCAAAGCTTCATTTTTGCTTTTAAAGCCTATTTCTGAAGCAATTTTGGGGTGTTTTTGGAGCCATTTCGGAGTACTTTCGCACGTAGTTCTCTTCACACAAGTCCAAGAACATCAAGAAGAGTGTTCCTTGTACTTCTCAGACAATAGATATCAACCTTTGGGGCTGTATTTTCAGCCACACTCGTAAAACTACAGGTTTCTTGAGGGGTTTTCAGTTTTGGTGGGAGCAGTTGCTGCAAATTTATGCAGGTGTTTAAAGCCTAAAACATCAGAGTCTACAGACACTTGCAGGTGTTATTGGCTAGTTTTTGGGCTGTGTATTCAGCCTTTTAGTGTCATTTTACTGCATATATTGAGCACATACACACCATGTACGCTTCTGTGGATACCGCTTATGTACGTCCATGTGGGCATTGATATAGCGGTTACGTTCTTTGCATAAAGCCTTTTACGTTTGATAAAGAGGGTCGTGGTGAGGTTTTCTTAACTGGGAGACACCCAGATGTTGGGGTCTCTTCGGTGATGCAGGTGGAAGACTTACCCAGCCTCGCCATAGGAGATGTATGATAGTTGTTCATAGGTGCTCGATAAGCCTAGTTGGCTTCTATTGGGTAACTGATTATATGCAGTGGAGTCAGTGATTCACTATGCAGGTAGACATGTCAGTACTTGCAGTTTTATGATACTTTGACACTGGTCATATGCTAATTTTGCAGAGGATACTCTGGCGAAATTTTTCCAGATTTCTGGTTTAGTCAATTATATAGTGGTCGATTTACTCCTTGATACACTTATTTGTTGGTGTTTGGACTCTTCTAGCTCCATTATCATTCTATTCAGTTCTCTACGATCATGGCATCAGAGGTCTCAGGCACATCCGGTGGATCAGGGTCTAGTGCTAGCCTTCCGAGGAGGAGCTATAACTTGCAGGGCAAAGACCATTTTGAGATCCGAAAATTTGATGGCACAAACTTTGCTCTATGGAAGAATCAGATTAAAGATGTGTTGATTCAAAGAAGGCAATGGAAGCCAGTAAATGGGATTTCAAAGAAGCCTGCTGACATGGATGAAGATGATTGGGATGAGTTAGATGAAATGGCTAGGTCTACCATTCGCTTGCACCTGGCAGATAATGTTTACTTTACAGTATTAGACTGTGAAAGTGCAGAGGAGCTTTGGAAGAAGTTATGCAATACATATGAAAAAGAGACGGCATCAAATAAAGTATATCTGATGAGAAAATTATACGACCTTCGTATGAAGGACACAGATAGTGTTGCTGCTCATCTAAATGAGTTTGATGTCATATTCTCCCAGTTACAGGCTCAGAAAATGGATATGGACAATGAAATGAAAGCAGTATTGCTGTTATGCACCCTGCCATCATCATGGGATACATTTTGCACAGCTATTAGCAATAGTGCACCAGGTGGTAAACTCGTCTATGATGACATATGTGGAGCACTCTTGAGTGAGGAGATTCGTAGAAAATCTATGGTTGGCACTCAGAGTGGAGATGCATATAATGTTCGTGATTCTTACCAAGGAAAGAATCAACAACGTGGCAGGAGCAAGAACAAGGAAAAGAATGGTCAACGGAATAAAGGCAGAAGTAAATCAAGGAAGAGGGATATTGAATGCCATTATTGTCATAAGAAAGGACACATGAAGAAAGACTGTTATGCATTAAAGAATGCTAAAGGTAAAGGATAGAATGTTGAGGGGCATGTTAAACAGTTACCTGCACCATCTACTTCGACTGTGAAGATTGAAGAAATTGATGCTATTTCTGATGATGCTGATGTGTTGACACTTGATAGTATTGTGCCATCTGAGGCACTTATGGCTGATTCTCTTTCCCACACATGGCTGCTAGATTCTGGTGCTTCTTTCCATGTGACACCACATAGAGAATGGTTCTCTAATTATGCAGCAAAGTCTCTTGGTACCGTGAGACTTGGTGACTCTTACCAGTGTGATGTTGTGGGGATTGGAGATGTAGTTGTGCAGTTCATTGACGGTTCAAAATTTACTATGCATAATGTACGCCATGTACCTCAGTTATCACGCAGTTTGATTTTAGTTGGTCAACTTGATGACCTTGGTTACAAGGTGGTCTTCTATGCTCAGTCCTTTTGTATATCAAAGGGCAATATGGTTATTGCAAAAGGAAGGAAAGTTGGCTCACTTTACCCTTTATTTGTATCACAGAAAGAACACTTGTTAGCTGTTACTGAACAGCCTATGGCTTGTATTTGGCATGGTCGTTTGGGCCATATATCTCGTAGTGGAATGGAAAAGCTTTCTCGTTCTGGCTACTTACCTGTGTTATCTTTCTCTGATTTTTCATTTTGTGAGCATTGTCAATATGGAAAGCAAACCAGAAATGTGCATAAAACGCACATTGACTCTTCAATTCAGCCTTTAGATCTTGTTCATACAGATATGTGTGGTCCTATGCCCACTAGGTCCTTAGGTGGTTCTCTTTACTTTGTCACTTTCATAGATGATGCTACTAGAAAAGTCTGGGTATATCCTATCAAATCGAAGGATGATGTATTCCCTACTTTTAGAAAATGGCTTGCTTCAGTTGAGACTGAAAAAGGAACTAAGCTTAAGGCTTTACATTCAGATAATGGGGGTGAGTATACCTCACATGAATTCAGCCTTTTCTGTCAGTGTAGAGGAATTCGTAGAGAGTTTACAGCTCCTTATACCCCAGTACAGAATGGTGTAGCTGAGAGGATGAATAGAACTATTCAAGATAGAGTAGTCTCTACGTTGCATCATGCAAACCTCTCACAAGGTTTTGGGGCAGAAGCAGTATTGACTGCAGTTCATGTGATTAACCTTTCACCTAGTACTACCAAAGGTCTGAAAGTGGCACAAGAGTTATGGACAGGGAAACCACCATATTATGATCATCTTCGAGTTTTTGGGTGTGAAGCATATGTTCATATACCCAAGAATCTTAGACAGAAGTTGGACCATAAGTCAAAGAAATGCATTTTTCTTGGATATGGTCGAGAAGGACAATTTGGATATCGCTTATGGGATCCTGAAACACGGTCAGTGATCAGAAGTAGTGATGTCATTTTTAATGAGTCTAAGATGCATAAACAGCCCATTAAGGAGGTTGAAGTGAGAAGAGTGGTGTTTGAGGATACTAGTCCTCCGGTTAGCATGCATAAAAATGCTGCACATAGGGATGTTCAAGAGAATGTCCATTCAGATCAGTCTGCACATGTTCCTGTTCAGCAACCATTGAGACGTTCTGCACGTGTCTCATATCCACCTGATAGATATGTTCCAAGTTTAGATTTTGTTATGCTAACAGATGCCGGTGAGCCCTCTTGCTACAAAGAGGCTATGCAGTCAGAGGATCATGTCAAGTGGGAGCGTGCCATGAAGAGTGAGTTGGATTCTATTCACAAGAATGGTACTTGGGACTTAGTACCTTTGCCAAAGGGCAGGAAAGCTTTACCATGTAAATGGGTATATAAGCTGAAATTCACATCAGATAGTGCTTCAAAATATAAAGCACGACTTGTTGCAAAGGGTTTTAAGCAACAACATGGTGTTGATTTTGAGGAAATCTTCTCTCCAGTGGTCAAGATGACTACTTTGCGCATGTTGCTTGGATTCGTTGCAATGGAGGACTTAGAGCTAGTCCAAATGGATGTGAAAACAGCTTTCTTGCATGGAGATCTTACAAATGAGATCTATATGGAACAACCAGAGGGTTATGTAGTTCCTGGCAAGGAAAGTCTAGTTTGTAAGCTCAAGAAGAGCTTGTATGGACTTAAACAGTCTCCTAGACAATGGTACCAAAAGTTTGATGCTTTTATGAAGTCCCAAGGCTATTCTCGGAGCAATGAGGATCATTGTCTCTACACAAAGAGATGTTCTGATGGCAGCTTGATATGCTTGATACTTTACGTCGATGATATGTTGATTGCTGGGAAGTCCTCTTACGATTTGTCAATTCTCAAAAAGAAGTTGAGTCAGACATTTGATATGAAGGATTTGGGGGATGCCAAACATATTCTTGGCATGCGCATTACTCGTGATAGGAGTAAAAGATGCATATACTTGTCTCAAAGTGAGTACATATCCAAAGTACTTCACCGATTCAATATGCAGGGTGGAAAGGCATTGAGTACACCTTTACCCACATATGTGAAATTGAGCAAGGATGACTGCCCCAAATCAGATGAGGAAAAGGAATTCATGACCAAAATTCCCTATCAGTCTGCTGTTGGTAGTCTCATGTATGCTATGGTAGCTACGAGACCAGACATTGCATTTGCAGTGGGAGTTGTGAGCAGATATATGTCTAATCCTGGCAAGAAACATTGGGAAGCGGTCAAAATGATTTTG
The DNA here is from genome assembly GCA_020310875.1 of Ceratopteris richardii. Lineage (NCBI taxonomy): Eukaryota > Viridiplantae > Streptophyta > Polypodiopsida > Polypodiales > Pteridaceae > Ceratopteris > Ceratopteris richardii. The sequence continues at coordinate 123,603,201 of CM035433.1, read as the reverse complement.
AGATATCTGAGTGGCACTAAGGAAAAGTGTCTATGCTTAGGTAGAGGGAAAGCATCCATTATTGGTTACACAGATTCTGACTATGCTGGTTGTGTAGACAATCGTAAGTCTACATCAGGGTACATTTTTCATTTTGCTGGAGGTGCTATCTCTTGGAGATCTCGTCTTCAAGAATGTACAGCTGTTTCCACCACAGAAGCAAAGTATGTTGCAGCAAGTGAGGCATGTAAGGAAGCATTGTGGCTTTCTCGTATTGCTTGTGATATGGGTTTGCCTCAGCATGTACCTCACTTGCTCAGTGATAGTCAGAGTGCCATTGCTTTGGCTAAGAATCCGGTCTATCATGCAAAGACCAAGCATATTTAGGTGAGGTATCACTTCATTAGATATTGCTTAGCCACTGAGAGCATTATTCTTGAGAAGGTTCACACTTGAGATAATGCTGCAGATGCTTTGACTAAAGCTCTACCACAGGATAGCTTTCGACACTGTTGTCACTTGATGGGGGTTACTTGATTCTTGATCTTACGCAGTCACTTGTATACTGTGTAACATGCCCATCAGGTGGGAGGTATAGTTTGTATACTTACACTCAGGTATTCTTTATCATTCTTTCTTTTTTCTCCCATAGTTACTCTGGCCATATTGGCCTTTAGTGGGAGATTGTTACCGTTAGTGTCCATGTGAAAGGCCAAATGGCCATCGGACACTTCTTTGTATATGTTCTTTAATAAAACATATAGTGGCCTGGTCAGTCACAGACTGTAAGTTCGACCGCATTTGTAAGACCTAAGAAGTCTGTCTTCGTGCTCCGTGTGTACTGTGTTTTCTGCGTATTCTACAGCCTCTGGGCGGAGTACTGTGTGCGGCATCAGGAGCTCGGTTTTCAACTCCGAGCATATCGTCGTGGAGCTCTCGAGAAGGAGAGTGCAGCACGGTGCATCGCCATCGAAATAC
>CM035433.1:123592244-123594744 GCA_020310875.1 Ceratopteris richardii | reverse complement strand
CAAAGATGAAGGACATTGCAGATTCTTTAGGTGCAGTGGATGAAGATATTGAAGAAGACAAATTGGTAAGACAAATACTCACAGGGCTAAGAGGAGATGAGAAGTGGAAGCCTTTCATTTTATCTACAGAACTTTCATTAGATCACTTTACTCCTGATTTGAATCAATTGTTAGGTCACATGCTAACTTTTGAGAATGATGTCAAAGGAGATGTTGATAAGAGTGCAGGTCATGCAATGTATTCTAAAGACAAGAAGAAAGCCAACAAAGGGAAGCAACAATTAGGTGAAGAAGAAGGTACTTCAAACCAAGCAAACTTCATAAGAGGAAGAGGAAATGGCAGAAGTAGAGGAAGAGGCAGAAACAACAAAGAGAATGCAAGAGCTTGTTGGATATGTGGTAAGACCAATCATCTATCTCATGATTGTTGGCATAATAATCAAAACAATGGTAATTATCAAAACTTTAATCAAAGAGCAAGAGGTGGTAGATTTCAGAGAGGAAACTTCAGAAGTAGAGGTGGTAGGAATTCTTTTGGAAGAGGTGGTGGAAGAAACTTCCAAAGTCAATCCTATAATAACACCTACTACAACTATGCATCAGATCAAAAGGAGGACTCGACTCTCATTATGAATACATGTGAAACTTCACATGAGGACATGAGAGTGTTTTATATTGATTCAGGATGTAGTAATCATTTGAGTGGAAATATTGCTTTGATGACTGATCTAGATCATAATGCAATTAATCATACAGCTCAGACAGGTGATAATACAAAGCATAAGGTAAAGTCAATTGGTTCAGTCAAAGCTAAGGATGGGAGCACTCTTCTGAGTAAGGTACTTTATGTTCCCACAATTCCAAAGAATTTGATCAGTGTAGGTCAAATTGTGGAAAAAGGTTATGAGGTAAGGTTTACCAATGATGGAGTTTATGTGGAAGACCCTAGTCAAGGGTATAAACAAGTTATTGTAGGAAAGAAAGAAGGAAGGCTCTTCACATTGAAGGTACAAGGAAATGTTGGACATGCTATGTTCACATATGGAGAGCAGAAGGTGTCAGAATTGGATCTTTGGCACAAAAGACTTGGACACTTTAATGAAAGAGGTATCAAAGAAATGATTAACAATGATTCAGTGCTTGGAATGCCTAACATTGCAGGTCAACACATGACATACAGATGTGAGGCATGTCAATTAGGTAAGGCTCATAAGCAATCCTATTCCAAGCATGGGTTTATGTATTCAGAAAGACTTGAATTGGTGCATACAGATGTGTGGGGTCCTTCAAAGGACTTTAGTATAAATGGTTCAAGATATTATGTCATATATGTTGATGATGCTACCAGGTGGATCACAATTTATGTGATTAAAGAAAAGTCAGAAGTGTTTAATACATTTAAACACTATCATGCATATGCAGAAAGGATTACAGGTCAAAAATTGAAGAGACTAAGGTCAGATGGAGGGGGAGAGTATTTTTCAAATGAGTTCAATGATTATTTGTGGAATGCAGGTATAAAGAGAGAAGTCACTTGCAGGTACTCTCCTCAACAAAATGGGGTAGCAGAAAGAAGAAACAGGACACTTGTTGAATTTGCAAGGTCCATGATGAAAGAGAAGAATTGCCCAAATTATTTGTGGGCAGAGGCTGTAAACACAGCTACTTATTTGGTTAATAGATTGCCTTGTAAAGCTTTGCAGGGTATGACACCATATGAAGCTTGGTGGGGTAAGAAACCTACCTTGGATCATTGCAGAATATTTGGGTGCTTGGCATATGCATATGTGCCATCTCAATTGAGGCATAAGTTGGAACCTAAGGCAGAAAAGTATGTATTCATTGGTTATGATGATAAGCAAATGGGATACAGGTTGTGGAGTCCATCCACAAAGCAATTCCTTGTATCCAAGGATGTTACATTTGATGAGCAAGGTACTTGGTATGCAGGTAAATATAATGTACATGCAGATGATGAAGAAGTAGTGGATCAAAGAAAAGGTAAAGCAAAGATTCAATTACTTGATGAAAGTGAGAACAATGAAGTGCAGGTTGAAGTTGAAGAGAGGCCAAGGTTTGATCCAGAATGTGATGAACCAGAAACTTCAAGAAGTGCAGAAGTTAGGAGGTCATCTAGGCACAAATGGCAACCTACAAGGTATAGCTATGACACTTCATTCTTAACTACTAAAGATTATGCTTATTTGGTAAAAGCAGTTGAAGACCCTTCTACATATGAAGAGGCCAAAGGGAAAAAGAATTGGGAAGATGCTATGCAAGAGGAGTATGATGCATTGATAGAGAATCAAACATGGGATTTGGTTCCTAAACCTAATAGTCAGAAGATCATTGGATGTAAGTGGGTTTACAAAACAAAGAGATTTGCAGATGGAAGTGTGTCTAGGTACAAAGCTAGACTTGTTGTGAAAGGGTATGCACAGACATATGGAGTGGACTATGATGAGACTTATAGTCCTGTGGCAAAGATGACAACCATCAG
>CM035433.1:123579744-123584744 GCA_020310875.1 Ceratopteris richardii | reverse complement strand
GATAGATAGATAGATAGATAGATAGATAGATAGATAGATAGATAGATAGATACATAGATAGATAGATAGATAGATAGATAGATACATAGATAGATAGATAGATAGATAGATAGATAGTGTTGGATGTGATGGCTGGATACACTTAGAAGATCAAGCTGGTGCTGCAAAACCTGCTTCACACCTGCCCTCCTTTCACTCCAGATATGCTTAGTAGACTCCTTGAGCTTTCGAATGATACCAAAATATGCTATATGTACTTTGGAAAAGGTTTGAGTAATGACTTGATCAAAACAGACTACTTTGGAAATCACAAGACTTGAAAACTTTCTATTTTGGTCTTGATACCTGCTCAGTGTTATGCTCAGTGTGACCAGTGTAGTTACAATTAGCAAAATTCCTTCTAGAGGTATTCTATTAGCTTAGTAGTCTTCCATTTGCAAGTGGAATGAAAGAAAATGATGAATCACACTCAGAGAAATCACTTTAGCAAAATAAGGTACACCCCCGACTTTTTAGGAGACTTACAGTCACAGACCAGTGAGCACCTCGATTAGGATTTCTCTGCAATTGTTGATCCAATGGCTTGGACACTTTGTAGGTGTATAGTAGACTTTGAGCTGAATCCAATGCACTTTGAATCATCCAATTTGGTTCAGTAGATCTTGAGATATGCCTCTTGGAAGTTGACACACTTGAGGTAGATGACACAGAGAAACCAGAGTTGAAAAGTATGAATGTATCTATTGATTAATGTAGATGTACAAACTCATTTGCATGCCAAGCATAGCTAAATGAGGTATTGTGGTGTAGGCTAAGATGTAGCACTAACACACACACAGATACAGTAGTAAAATGCCTCGGGAGATGAGCTCAAAATGATTGAGACATACCCGCGAGTTTTCTTCATAGTTTTTATATGAGTTGATTGGTCATTTGAATTTGAAATTCAAATTGAAGCTCCCTAGAATCTCTCCACTAAACTTAGGGAGATATTCTCTCCATTACAACTTTCACTTTTCCACGACTTTCTCAAGTAGGTGTGATTACAAGAGTGATTAAGTCATATTGACTTTTACATTGGATAAAAAATAATAACCAATTAGGCATTGATTCCTATGGTTCATGGTTCATGTAAATACATCCTTCAAGGGTCCAAGCTCTATGTGAAGTCTTCAAAGTTGATATCCAAGCCAATGTGTGTAGGCTTGTTTTGCACCAACAGCTCCCCATCAAGCCAAACACTTTGGCTCAAGTCTTCATCTCTAGTCTTCAATTATTTCCTGCAATCCAATTATGGATTTAAATCTGCATAGCTTGCTTCCATCCAGAGCTTTAGTAAGCAAATCTGCACATTGTATATTAGTAGACACATATGACAATTGAATTTCTTTGCTAAGTAACTTCTCCCTCACATAGTGGTAATGAACCTCTATGTGTTTTTTCCTAGCATGATAAATTGGATTAGCTGCAAGGTGAAGAGAGCTTGTGTTATCTCCAAATATGATTGGTGGCCTTGTGTATAGGCCCAATTTTGAATATAATAGCTTCAACCATATGGCTTCTTGAGTGGCATTGGCTAGCCCTCTATATTCTGCCTCAGTAGATGATAGAGCCACTGTGGGTTGTTTCTTGGATGACCAAGAAATTGGTTTATCACCTGCAAAACATATGTAACCAGATGTGCTTCTCCTGTCATCCTTGCAACCTGCCCAATCTGCATCTGAATATACCTTTATATCAATGTCTGATGAATATGGAAAGTACAAACCATGATTTTGTGTTCCCTTTAGGTACTTTACTATCTTCTTTGCTGCCTCCAAATGTGGTACTCTTGGTTTATGCATAAATTGGCTAAGTACACTAACACCATATGATATATCAATCCTGGTTAAGGTAGCATAATTTAGACTACCTACCAAACTTTGGTAACCTGTAATATCCTTAAGTTCTTCTCCTTCATGTGCACTAAGTTTATGGTTGACCTCCATAGGAATGTTTGAGACTTTAGCTTCCTGCAAATTAAACTTCTTGACCATGTCCTGAATGTACTTCTTCTGAGTAATAAAGATACCTGAATTTGTGTAGACCAATTCAAGTCCTAGGAAGTACTTCAATAATACAAGATCATTGATCTTGAATTCCTTCATCATTTGTCCTTTGATGTGTCTAATTCCCTGAACATCATTTCCTGTAATAATGATGTCATCAACATAGACACGTATATTACCTCTGAATTGTTCCTCTTTATAAACAATGAAGTGTCTGCTTTACTCATCACAAATCCTTGATCTAGGAGATAGGTTGTCAACCTGTAATTCCATGCTCTAGGTGCCTGCTTCAATCCATACAGAGCCTTCTTCAATTTACAAACATGATTTACCTTATTGGGATCTTCATAGCCAGGTGGTTGTGACATGTAGACCTCTTTAGATATCCATCCATTCAAGAATGCATTCTTCACATCCAATTGGTACATGTTCCAATTCTTGGATGCAGCTACACTCACCATAACTCTGATAGTTGGCATCTTGGCCACAGGAGAAAATGTCTCCTCATAATCAATGCCTTGGGTTTGTGCAAAACCCTTGGCTACCAACCTAGCTTTATACCTGTTTATTGTACCATCTGAGTTCCTCTTGAGTTTGTAGATCCATCTGGATCCTATCACCTTCATGGAGTCCTTCTTGGGTACCAAGTCCCAAGTATCACTCTCCTTGAGAGCCTCCATTTCTTCATCCATTGCTTCCTTCCATTCTGGTTTAGTAATTGCTTCTTCAAATGTACCTGGTTCTTCATTCAAGATATCCTTTGCAAGATATACAGAGTGCTTGGTTACAAGTGAAGTATCATACCCATACCTAATAGGTTTCTTCTTTTCTCTTTGAGATCTCCTCATAGCTTGAGTTGAGGATTCTGGATTGTCTTCTAGTTGCTTCATCTTCATCTTCCCTTTGGATTTCCAAGCCTTGAACTCTTCAATGTTGATGGTGTCTTCATCATCTGAGCTTGTGTCTTCTTTCCTTGCCTGATAAGCTTTGGAAAGTCTTCTTCCATATCATAAGGTAGGCTAACTTTCCTGCACTCATTTTCATACCATGAATCATTTTCATCAAAGATGACATCTCTGCTTACCTTGAAGCCTTTATTTGAGGGGTTGTAGAATCTGTATCCCTTTTGATTCAAATCATAGCCAATGAAGATACACTTTTCAGCCTTAGGGTCTAGCTTTCCTCTTACCTGTGAGGGAATATGCACATATGCAACACACCCAAAGATTTTGCAATGATCCAGAGATGGTCTCTTACCATGCCAAGCCTCATAGGGTGTCATTCCATCAAGTGTCTTTGATGGCAACCTGTTGATTAAGTATGTGGCAGTAGATACACTCTCTGCCCAAAGATAATTTGGTAATTTTTTCTCATTAAGCATAGACCTAGCTGTCTCTACAATGAGTCTATTCCTCCTTTCAGCTACCCCATTTTGTTCAGGTGAGTACCTTGTAGTAATCTCCCTCTTGATGCCTCTTTCCTGCAAGAAATCTTCAAAGTCATTGGAGAAGTATTCTCCACCACCATCTGACCTTAGCCTATTTAAATGTCTACCTGTTTGATTTTCAACTAATGCAAGATACCTTTTGAAACAATTAAATACTTCATCTTTATGTTTCATGAAGTATAAAACAGTCCACCTGCTATAGTCATCAATAAAGGACACATAGTACCTTGATCCAGATATGGATGGCTCCTTGCTAGGTCCCCAAACATCTGTATGCACCAATTCCAGATAATCTTCATGCATAAAACCTTTCTTGGTATAGGGCAATCTGTGTGACTTACCAAATTGACAAGCCCCACACTTGTATATCATATGTTGCTTGGATACATTAGGTATCCCAAGCACACATTGATCCCTACTCATTTGTTTTATGGTCCTCTCTCCAATGTGACCTAATCTCTTGTGCCAAATCTCCAATTCTGATAGGGTTTGGTCTTTATAGTTGTACAAAGCAATATTCTTAGTGTCTTCAAGTTCAAAGGTAAACAATCTACCTGATTTCTCTCCCTTGGCAATCCTTCTGAATCCATGTCTTGGATCCTCCACATATGCACCATGTTGAGTGAACCTGACCTGTAGACCTTTTTCCACAATCTGACCTACACTCATCAGAGTCTTGGTGATTGTTGGAACATACAACACTCTGCTTAGTAAATTCTGATTACCATCACTTGTTTTGACATTGCCTACTTTAACAACTGAATGTTTAGTGTCATCACCTGTCTGCACTTGGTGCTTGCCTTTGGGTTCTTCCAAATCAGAGAGTAAGGCAACATTTCCAGCTACATGGTTAGAGCAACCTGAATCAATATAGAATAAGTGATCATCATTGATACCTGATTTAGATGTCATGTTCATGATCAACAAGGAATCATCTTGATCCTCTGCATAATTGTTGTAATCTTTCCTATTCCTGTATCCACCTTGATAATTGCCATTGTGATTGTAGCTATTGTTGTAATTATTGTTGTAGCCAAGGTAGCCTTGAGATTGGTTGAATCTGCCTCTGCCTTGAGAGTATCCTCCTCTTTGGTGACCTCTTCCTCTTTGGTTCTTGTAGTTTTTGTAGCATTCATCTATAGTATGGTTAGACAAGCCACAGATATTGCATGGAGATTGATTATAGGGTCTCCCCCTACCTGACTTACCTCCTCTGCCCCTACCTCTAGATGATATACCTCTCCCTGCATAGTTTGCTTGGGAGGTAGAGCCTTCTTCATCAACCTTCTTGCTTTTACCCTTGTCTTTAGTCTTCTTATCAGTATATAGGGCAGAGGGATTGTTACCTTTTGATTGCTCTCCATTCTTTGTGATGTTTGCTTCATGTGTAAAGAGTTGTCCAATCAGAGTTGTTAGATCAGGTGCTTGGATGTCCATGTACAAGTCCATTGCAGTGGTAAAGCTCTCCCACTTGTCATCTGCCTTTAGTCCATTGATCACTTTTC
>CM035433.1:123559744-123569744 GCA_020310875.1 Ceratopteris richardii | reverse complement strand
ACAACCTGTAACCCATTTGTCTATCATCATATCCAATAAACACATACTTCTCTGCTTTTGGTTCTAGCTTATGTCTTAATTGTGAAGGAACATAAGCATATGCAATACATCCAAATACTTTACAATGATCAAGACTAGGCTTCTTACCCCACCATGCTTCATAAGGGGTTCCTCCATCCAAAGCTTTGCAAGGCAACCTATTCACAAGGTATGTTGCAGTGTTAATGGCCTCTGCCCATAAGTAATTTGGACAATTCTTTTCCTTCATCATGGCTCTTGCAAACTCTACAAGAGTCCTATTCCTCCTTTCTGCTACTCCATTTTGTTGAGGGGAGTACCTGCAAGTCACTTCTCTTTTGATACCTGCATTCCACAAATAATCATCAAACTCTTTTGAGAAATACTCTCCCCCTCCATCTGATCTTAACCTCTTTAGCTTTTGTCCTGTGATCCTTTCTGCATAAGCATGGAAATGTTTGAATGTCTTGAAGACTTCTGATTTATCCTTGATTACATACAAAGTAATCCACCTGGTTGCATCATCAACAAACAACACATAATATCTGGATCCATTTATGCTATAGTCCCTTGAGGGTCCCCATACATCTGTATGAACCAATTCAAGCATATTTGAATGCTTGTACCCTGATTTGTTATAAGAACTCTTATGTGCTTTACCTAGTTGACAAGCTTCACACTTGTACACCATATGTTGCCCTTCAATGTTTGGCAATCCAAGCACCACCTGATTCTTTGACATCTCCTTTATAGCTCTCTCATTGAAATGACCTAGCCTTTTATGCCATAGGTCTAATTCAGATACCTTTTGACCTCCATAGGTAAACAATGCATGTCCCACATTACCTTGGACTTTGAGAGTAAACAATCTTCCTTCCTTTTTACCTGCAATTATGGTTCTATATCCCTGATTTGGATCTTGTACATAGACACCATCATTTGTGAATCTTACCTCATATCCTTTCTCCACAATTTGCCCTACACTTATCAAATTTTTAGGAATAGTAGGAACATAAAGTACCTTACTCAGAAGTGTACTTCCACTCTTTGTCTTCACTGATCCAATGCTCTCCACTTTATGTTTGGTATTGTCACCTGTTTGAACTGTATGTCCATTCACCCTTGCTTCCATATCAGTCATCAAGGATAGATTCCCACTCAGATGGTTGCTGCACCCTGAGTCAATATAAAACACTCTTTGATCTTCTCCCATTGATTCATGAGTTGCATTCAAGATAAGAGTCATGTCATCCTTCTGATCTGATGCATAATTGTAATAATTATTGTTGTAGGACTGAGATTGGAAGTTTCTTCCACCTCCTCTACCATATGATGTCCTACCACCTCTTCCTCTGAAATTGCCTCTTTGGTTTCTGCCTCCTCTACCTCTTTGACTATAATTCTGATTGTTGTATCCTCCACTTTGATTGTTATACCAACAATCATTTGCCAAATGATTTGTTCTGCCACAAATCCAACAAGCTTTAACATTATCTTTATTCTTACCTCCTCTTCCTTTACCTCTAAAATTTGTCTTCCCTTTTGTGAAGTTGGCTTGATTTGAATTCCCTTCATCATCATTTGATTGCTTTCCCTTGCCATTCTTTTTCTTGTCTTTGGAGTACATAGCTTGACTTGTACTTCTATCATTGTCTCCTTTAAGATCCTGCTCAAAGGTTAACATATGTCCTAGCAATTGATTAAGGTCAGGAGTAAAGTGATCAAGTGACAACTCTATAGACAAGATAAAAGGCTTCCACTTCTCATCACCTCTTAAACCTGTAAGTATTTGTCTTACCAACTTTTCCTCTTCAATATCTTCATCCACTGCTCCCAAGCTATCTGCAATATCTTTCATCTTTGCCACATAATCTGAAATTGATTGTGAGCTCTTCTTCTTGAAAGTTGTGAACTCAGCCCATAGTGAGGACTTCCTTGACTTAGTTGTATTTTGGAAATGCTCTTCCAAGGCATTCCAAACATCTGTAGCACTTTCTAAACCTCTGATGTGAGGTAGAAGGTAATCATTTACAGCCATGTAGATGATACTCCTTGCTTGAGCATCCTTTCTCATCCAAGTCTTCAACATTGCAAGTTCTTCCCTAGTAGGAATACTTGGATCTGCAAATTCTGGTTTTTCTTCATCTCCTGTAATAAATGATATAAGATCTTTGCTCATGAGGTGTGCTTCCATCCTCATGGACCATGCTGGATAGTTCTCCCTATCTAGCTTATCAATCTGCAAGCTTTCTCCCATCTTGTATCCACCTGTGTATTGAAATCTTCAAGCTTTACAAACAATGTATGTACCTTTACTTCGAATTGAACTCCTTTTGCCTTTCTTGATGTCAATTAGTCTTCTCCTCAAGCTTTGACTCCAAGCTTTCACTTCTTGATCCTTCAAATGTTGAATCTCTTGAATCTGCAGCAGTCGGAATCCTTCTTTTCTTCAAATTGATGTCTCCTGCTCTGATACCACTGATGGAGAGTGTTAATCTCCAAAAGAACAACTTATTCTTGTGATTAGAACACCTCTATACCAAGAATAAGTCAAACACTCCACTAATTTAGAGGATCAATTGCTAATTACCAAAAGATTAACAAATCTGTGAAGAAGATGAAACACAGAAAAGTCTGCTGCACTATTTTTCCACATTGACCTATCAAATGTGTAAAGTTTTTGATAAAACTTTGTACGAAGTATCTCCTAGAGATTGCGCATCTACTCCAAGTTGAATCACTTCAAAAGATTAAGTATAACTTGAGAAATTGATTTCACAAGTTACCTATGTCAGAAACTCTTACTCAGAACAGTCGACTTTACACCTGTAACTTTTAAGACTTGGTTCTCCTTGAATAGAACCCGTTTTACAAAATGCTTCTAGACATAAGTAGCTTATCTTCCAACTTAAAGATTAAGCCCTCACTCATGCAAAACTTTAAACTGTGCTAGGAGAAATGACCAAAACATTGACTTCGAAATCTGCGCCTGTTTTAGGAACCAGTGAATACACTTCACATATGAATGTTCCTACACTTAATTCACTCAGCCTGATTACAATTGGAAGCTGAAACTTTGCACAGAGGTCAAGCAACTCTCAACTTAGACTTGTACAAAAGCATTTCACAATTGATCCACTGTAGAAGGAGAACACGCAGAAACATCGGGCGCAAAACTTTTCATTTACTCAGAAAAAATACAACTGAGTGATGAGAGCTAACACAGATTCACTTTCCTCTATCTCATGACTTCTATCTCCCTCATTCTTGACATCTGACTATTGTCACATATGCTCTCATTTGCTCTCATTTCATGCCCCGACTTTTCTCAAGGTATTTATAGATAATTTGTACATAATCTTGACTGAACAAAAGATCTAAGTCATCTATGACTATGCTAATGTACATATGTGTACACTTCTCTTGTCCTCTGATTGTAATCTTCTTCCACACTTTAGGAATTGATTCTTCCTTCATCATTTGATCTTCCAAGCCTTCAATTGGTGATTGGTATGCACCAACAAGATAGATAGATAGATAGATAGATAGATAGATAGATAGATAGATAGATAGATAGATAGATAGATAGATAGATAGATAGATAGATAGATAGATAGATAGATAGATAGATAGATAGATAGATAGAGAGATAGATAGAGAGATAGATAGAGAGATAGATAGATAGATAGATAGATAGATAGATAGATAGATAGATAGATAGATAGATAGATAGATAGATAGATAGATAGATAGATAGATAGATAGATAGATAGATAGATAGATAGATAGATAGATAGATAGGTAGATAGATAGATAGATAGATAGATAGATAGATAGATAGATAGATAGATAGATAGATAGATAGATAGATAGATAGATAGATAGATAGATAGATAGATAGATAGATAGATAGATAGATAGATAGATAGATAGATAGATAGATAGATAGATAGATAGATAGATAGATAGATAGATAGATAGATAGATAGATAGATAGATAGATAGATAGATAGATAGATAGATAGATAGATAGATAGATAGATAGATAGATAGATAGATAGATAGATAGATAGATAGATAGATAGATAGATAGATACATACATACATAGATAGATAGATAGATAGATAGATAGATAGATAGATAGATAGATAGATAGATAGATAGATAGATAGATAGATAGATAGATAGATAGATAGATAGATAGATAGATAGATAGATAGATAGATAGATAGATAGATACATAGATAGATAGATAGATAGATAGATAGATAGATAGATAGATAGATAGATAGATAGATAGATAGATAGATAGATAGATAGATAGATAGATAGATAGATAGATAGATAGATAGATAGATAGATAGATAGATAGATTGATTGATTGATTGATTGATAGATAGATCCATAGATAGATCCATAGATAGATTCATAGATAGATCAATAGATAGATCGATTAGAGCACCTATTCTTGTGATTAGAGCACCTCTATACCAAGAATAAGTCAAAACCTTCCACTCATTTAGAGGATCAATTACTAACTATCAAAAGGTTAATAAATTTGTGAAGAAGATGAAACACAGAAAGTCTGCTGCACTATTTCTCCACATTGACCTATCAAACATGTAAAGTTTTTTATGAAACTTTGTACGAATCATCTCCTAGAGATTACGCATCACCTCCAAGTTGAATTACTTCAAAAGATTAAATATAACTTGAGAAATCAACTTCTCAAGTTACCTATGTCAGAAATTTTCATCCAGAACAGTCGACTTTACACCTGTAACTTTTAAGACTTGGTTCTCCTTGAATAGAACCCGTTTTACAAAATGCTTCTAGACATGAGTAGCTTATCTACCAACTTAAAGATTAAGCCCTCACTCATGCAAAACTTTAAACTGTGCTAGGAGAAATGATCAAAACATTAACTTCGAAATCTGCGCCTGTTTTAGGAACGAGTGAACATACTTCACATATGAATGTTCCTACACTTAATTCACTCAGCCTGATTACAATTGAAAGCTAAAACTTTGTACAGAGGTCAAGCAACTCTCAGCTTAGACTTGTACAAAAGCATTTCACAATTGATCTACTGTAGAAGGAGAACACGCAGAAACATCGGGCGCAAAAATTTTCATTTACTCAGAAGAAATACAGTTGAGTGATGAGAGCTAACTCAACTAACTTTTCCTCTATCTCATGACTTCTAACTTCCTCAATCTTGACTTCTAACTATTGTCACATATGCTCTCATCCTTGCCCCGACTTTTCTCAAAGTATTTATAGATAAATTTGTACATGATTCTTACTAAACAAAAGATCTAAGTCAGCTATGACTATACTAATGTACATATGTGTACACTTCTCTTGTCCTCTGAATGTAATCTTCTTCCACACTTTAGGAATTGATTCTTCCTTTATCCTTTGATCTTCCAAGCCTTCAATTGGTGATTGGTATGCACCAACAGCTCCCCCTCAATCATCAATTGAGGTTTTCTCTGTCTTCTTTATACTTGCCATGTCTTTGAACCTTTGTAACTTAGGTCCATCCAAGCTCTTTGTCATCATATCTGCCACTTGTTCTTTTGTTGGAGTGTACATCACTTCAATCTCTTTATCTAGTACCTTTTCCCTCAAGAAATGATACTGAATCTCTATATGCTTAGTCCTGGCATGAAAAACAGGGTTAGCTGCCAAATACAAAGAACTCATATTGTCTCCAAAAATTATTGGAGTACTATGATCAATCTCAAAACTTTTCATCAAGGTCTTCAACCATATCACTTCCTTTGCAGCTTCTACCATTCCCTTATACTCAGCTTCTGTGGATGATAAAGCAACTGTATGTTGCTTCTTTGAACACCAAGAAACTAGCTTATCTCCAACATAACAGAGATACCCATGAGTAGACCTTCTATCATCTGAGTCACCTGCCCAATCTGCATCACTAAACACTTTGATTCTTGTGTCAGAAGTGAAACCATAATACAAACCTTCACTTAGGGTTCCTTTAATATATCTGAGTACCCTTTGGGCTGCAATCCAATGAGTCTTCTTTGGACAATGCATGAATTGTGACAACACACCTACTGCATATGATAGATCTGGCCTTGTCAAGGTAGCATAGATTAAACTACCTACCAAACTCTGATATTTCTTCATATCATTGAACTCTTCACCTCCATACCTGCTTAATTTATTATTTACCTCCAATGGTGTAGTTGAGGTCCTGCAATCTTCCATGTTAAACTTGACTAGAAGATTCTTCAAGTATCTCTCTTGTGAAACATATACTCCATGTTGAGTATACACAATCTGCATTCCTAGAAAATAAGATAAGTTTCCCAAATCACTTATCTTAAACTCCTTCTCTATTTGTCTTTTGAGTTCATTGATTCCTTGAGCATCTGTTCCTGTAACAATAATATCATCAACATAAATGCACATGTAAATGTATCCATTTTCACTTGCCTTCACTAGCAAGCTACTATCTGCCTTTGATGCTTGAAATCCACATTCATTCAAGAACTTGACCAATCTGTAATTCCAAGCTCTTGGGGCTTGTTTCAACCCATATAAAGCTCTCTTGAGCTTACACACATAATCTGATCCAATTGACTCCATGAAGCCTTCTGGTTGCTCCATATATACTTTATCTGCAATGTATCCATTTAGAAATGCATTTTTCACATCCAATTGTGATAATTTCCATCCCTTGCAAGCAGCAATAGCAATCAATGTCCTAATTGTAGACATCTTAGCAACAGGACTAAAGGTTTCATCATAATCTACCCCATAAGTTTGGGCATAACCTTTGACCACAAGTCTAGCCTTATATCTAGACACCTTACCATCTGCAAATCTCTTTGTTTTGTATACCCACTTACATCCAATGACCTTCTGATTCTTTGGTCTTGGTACTAGTTCCCAAGTTTCATTTTCAAGTAGAGCATCATACTCTTCCTGCATTGCCTTCTCCCAATTCTGTTTACCTTTGGATTCTTCATAAGTTGTTGGATCTTCTTCTGTTTTCACAATGTAGGCATAATCTTTTGTTGTTAGGAAAGATGTATCATAACTATACCTTATAGGTTCTTTCCTTTCTCTTGTAGATCTTCTGATTTCTGCACTTCTTGAAGTTTCAGCCTCATTTGATTCTGGATCAAATCTTGGCCCTTCTTCTACATGATCCTGCACTCTACTTCTAGAATCAATTTCATCAACAATTTCTTCACATACTTTTACCTTTGCCTTTCCTTTCCTTTGAATTTCTTCAACACCTGTATACTCATTTTGTGATCCTGTATACCACATATTTTGCTCATCAAATGTCACATCTTTAGTAACAAGAAATTGCTTTGTGGATGGACTCCACAACCTGTAACCCATCTGTCTATCATCATATCCAATAAACACATACTTCTCTGCTTTTGGTTCTAGCTTATGTCTTAATTGTGAAGGAACATAAGCATATGCAATACATCCAAATACTTTACAATGATCAAGACTAGGCTTCTTACCCCACCATGCTTCATAAGGGGTTCCTCCATCCAAAGCTTTGCAAGGCAACCTATTCACAAGGTATG
Organism: Ceratopteris richardii; assembly: GCA_020310875.1. Lineage (NCBI taxonomy): Eukaryota > Viridiplantae > Streptophyta > Polypodiopsida > Polypodiales > Pteridaceae > Ceratopteris > Ceratopteris richardii. The sequence goes on along the minus strand of CM035433.1, from coordinate 123,562,142 downwards.
TTGCAGTGTTAATGGCTTCTGCCCATAAGTAATTTGGACAATTCTTTTCCTTCATCATGGCTCTTGCAAACTCTACAAGAGTCCTATTCCTCCTTTCTGCTACTCCATTCTGTTGAGGGGAGTACCTGCAAGTTACTTCTCTTTTGATACCTGCATTCCACAAATAATCATCAAACTCTTTAGAGAAATACTCTCCCCCTCCATCTGATCTTAACCTCTTGAGTTTTTGCCCTGTGATCCTTTCTGCATAAGCATGAAAGTGTTTGAATGTCTTGAAGACTTCTGATTTGTCCTTGATTACATACAAAGTAATCCACCTGGTTGCATCATCAACAAACAACACATAATATCTGGATCCATTTATGCTATAGTCCCTTGAGGGACCCCATACATCTGTATGAACCAATTCAAGCATATTTGAATGCTTGTATCCTGATTTGTTATAAGAACTCTTATGTGCTTTACCTAATTGACAAGCTTCACACTTGTACACCATATGTTGCCCTTCAATGTTTGGCAATCCAAGCACCACCTGATTCTTTGACATCTCCTTTATAGCTCTCTCATTGAAATGACCTAGCCTTTTATGCCATAGGTCTAATTCAGATACCTTTTGACTTCCATAGGTAAATAATGCATGTCCCACATTACCTTGGACCTTGAGAGTGAACAATCTTCCTTCCTTTTTACCTGCAATTATGTTTCTATATCCCTGATTTGGATCTTGTACATAAACACCATCATTTGTGAATCTTACCTCATATCCTTTCTCCACAATTTGCCCTACACTTATCAAATTTTTAGGAATAGTAGGAACATAGAGTACCTTGCTCAGAAGTGTACTTCCACTCTTTGTCTTCACTGATCCAATGCTCTCCACTTTATGTTTGGTATTGTCACCTGTCTGAACTGTATGTCCATTCACCCTTGCTTCCATATCAGTCATCAAAGATAGATTCCCACTCAGATGGTTGCTGCACCCTGAGTCAATATAAAACACTCTTTGATCTTCTCCCATTGATTCATGAGTTGCATTCAAGATAAGAGTCATGTCATCCTTCTGATCTGATGCATAATTGTAATAATTATTGTTGTAGGACTGAGATTGGAAGTTTCTTCCACCTCCTCTACCATATGATGTCCTACCACCTCTTCCTCTGAAATTGCCTCTTTGGTTTCTGCCTCCTCTACCTCTTTGACTATAATTCTGATTATTGTTTCCACCATTTTGATTGTTATACCAACAATCATTTGCCAAATGATTTGTTCTGCCACAAATCCAACAAGCTTTAGCATTATCTTTATTCTTACCTCCTCTTCCTTTACCTCTGAAATTCATCTTCCCTTTTGTGAAGTTAGCTTGATTTGAATTCCCTTCATCATCATTTGATTGCTTTCCCTTGCCATTCTTTTTCTTGTCCTTAGAGTACATAGCTTGACTTGTACTTCTATCATTGTCTCCTTTAAGATCCTGCTCAAAGGTTAGCATGTGTCCTAGCAATTGATTAAGATCAGGAGTAAAGTGATCAAGTGACAATTCTATGGACAATATAAAAGGCTTCCACTTCTCATCTCCTCTCAAACCTGTAAGTATTTGTCTTACCAACTTTTCCTCTTCAATATCTTCATCCACTGCTCCCAAGCTATCTGCAATATCTTTCATCCTTGCCACATAATCTGAAATTGATTGTGAGCTCTTCTTCTTGAAGGTTGTGAACTCAGCCCATAGTGAGGACTTCCTTGACTTAGTTGTATTTTGGAAATGCTCTTCCAAGGCATTCCAAACATCTGTAGCACTTTCCAAACCTCTGATGTGAGGTAAAAGGTAATCATTTACAGCCATGTAGATGATACTCCTTGCTTGAGCATCCTTTCTCATCCAAGTCTTCAACATTGCAAGCTCTTCCCTAGTAGGAATACTTGGATCTGCAAACTCAGGTTTTTCTTCATCTCCTGTAATAAATGATTTAAGATCTTTGCTCATGAGGTGTGCTTCCATCCTCATGGACCATGCTGGATAGTTCTCCCTATCTAGCTTATCAATCTGCAAGCTTTCTCCCATCTTGTGTCCACCTGTGTATTGAAATCTTCAAGCTTTACAAACAATGTATGTACCTTTACTTCGAATTGGACTCCTTTTGCCTTTCTTGATGTCAAATAGTCTTCTCCTCGAGCTTTGACTCCAAGCTTTCACTTCTTAGTCCTTCAAGTGTTGAATTTCTTGAATCTGCAGCAGTCGGGATCCTCCTTTCTTCAAAATTGATGTCTCCTGCTCTGATACCACTGATGGAGAGTGTTAATCTCCAAAAGAACAACCTATTCTTGTGATTAGAGCACCTCTATACCAAGAATAAGTCAAAACCTTCCACTCATTTAGAGGATCAATTACTAACTATCA
>CM035433.1:123544744-123547244 GCA_020310875.1 Ceratopteris richardii | reverse complement strand
CACTCAGAGAATAACAGAGATGATGAATGTAAAGATATGTATTAATTCACAATTATATACATTCCTATTGACATGATAAACATTGCCAAATGGTACTCAGAGGTGTAGGCTATGGAGTAGAGCTCATACACTCAATGATAGATGAAATTACCCTCGGGAATGGTGACACCCTCACCGCGACTTTTCAAGTACAACTTATATATTAAGTGAGTGAGAGTTTGAATTCAAATTTGAATTCTTGGCTCCCTTTAATCACTCCTCTAAAAGTAGGGAGATATTCTCTCAATCACAGGTTCTAATTTTCCACGAATCTATCAAGTAGGTGTATCAATAAGATTCCAAGTCATTTAGTCTTTTACAAAAAAGGTAAAATGGTAAGAACTTATAAGCATAAGTTCCTATGGTTCTTCTCACATGTTGAGTCTTCAAGAACAAATCCAAGCCAAGTGTGAGGGCTTGCAAATTACACCAACAGCTCCCCCTCAAGCCAAACACTTTGGCTTAATTCTTTATCTTCAATCTTCAATCACATCATGCAATCCAATCATGGATTTGAATCTGCATAATTTGTTTCCATCCAAAGCTTTAGTGAGTAAATCTGCACATTGCATATTAGTAGACACATAAGTCAACTGAATGTCTTTGCTTAGCAACTTCTCTCTCACATAGTGGTAATGAACCTCTATGTGTTTTGTTCTAGCATGATATATTGGATTAGCTGCAAGGTGAAGAGAACTTGTGTTGTCTCCAAAAATAATTGGAGGCCTAGTGTATAGGCCTAACTCTGTATACAAAAGCTTTAACCAAATAGCTTCTTGAGTGGCATTGGCTAGCCCTCTATACTCTGCTTCAGTGGATGACAATGCCACTGTTGGTTGCTTCTTGGCTGACCAAGAAATAGGTTTATCACCTGCAAAAGATAAGTATCCTGATGTGCTCCTCCTATCATCCTTGCATCCTGCCCAATCTGCATCTGAATATACTTTAATATCAATATATGATGTATAAGGAAAATACAAACCATGGTTCTGAGTTCCCTTTAGATACTTCAAGATCTTCTTTGCAGCCTCTAGGTGAGGTACCCTTGGTTTGTGCATGAATTGACTTAGCACACTAACTCCATATGCTATGTCAATTCTTGTCAAGGTAGCATAATTCAAACTACCTACCATACTTTGATATCCTGTAATGTCTTGGACTTCATTCCCTTCATGAGCACTTAGCTTTATGTTGACCTCCATTGGAGTACTAGAGACTTTAGCATCCTGCAAGCCAAATTTCTTTAACATGTCCTGCACATACTTCTTCTGAGTGATATATATACCTGAATTAGTATAAACCAATTCAAGTCCTAGAAAGTATTTCAATAATCCAAGATCATTGATCTTGAACTCCTTCATCATCTGATTCTTGATGCTTGTGATTCCTTGGACATCATTACCTGTAATGATGATGTCATCAACATAAACACAGAGATAGATTACCTCTGTATTGCTTCTTTTGATAAACAATGAAGTGTCTGCCTTGCTCATAGTAAACCCTTGGTCTTGAAGGTATGTTGTCAACCTGTAGTTCCATGCCCTAGGTGCCTGCTTCAACCCATATAGAGCCTTCTTCAATTTACAAACATAATTTACCTTCTTTGGATCTTCATAGCTAGGTGGTTGTGACATGTAGACTTTTAGATATCCATCCATTCAAGAAAGCATTCTTGACATCTAATTGATACATGTTCCAATTCTTGGATGCAGCTAACTCACCAATACTCTGATTGTTGGCATCTTAGCCACAGGAGAAAATGTCTCCTCATAATCAATGCCTAGGGTTTGTGCAAAACCCTTGGCTACCAACCTAGCTTTGTACCTGTTGATTGTACCATCAGAGTTCCTCTTTAATTTGTAGATCCATCTGGATCCTATCACCTTCATAGAATCCTTCTTGGGTACCAAGTCCCATGTGTCACTCTCCTTGAGAGCTTCTATTTCTTCATCCATAGCTGCTTTTCATTCTGGTTTGGTGATTGCCTCTTCATATGAACCTGGTTCTTCACTTAACAAGTCCTTTGCAAGATAAATTGAATGCTTAGTAACAAGAGATGTATCATACCCATATCTGATAGGCTTCTTACTTTCTCTCTGAGATCTCCTCATTGCTTGAGTTGAAGATTCTGGTATATCCTCAAGCTTCTTCATCTTTAACTTGCCTTTGGACTTCCATGCCTTGAATTCTTCAAGATTGATTGTGTCATCATCTTCGGAACTTGAGTCTTCCTTCTGGATTGGTTCCTCCTTTGAGAGTTTTGGAAACTCCTCTTCCAAATCATAGGGTAGACTAACCTTCCTGCATTCATTCTCATACCATGAATCATTCTCATCAAAGATGACATCTCTGCTTACCTTGAACCCTTTATTGGTTGGGTTGTAGAATCTGTACCCTTTTTTATTCAAGTCATAACCAATGAAAATACATTTTTTTGCTTTAGGGTCTAGCTTTCCCCTTA
>CM035433.1:123517244-123534744 GCA_020310875.1 Ceratopteris richardii | reverse complement strand
GATAGATAGATAGATAGATAGATAGATAGATAGATAGATAGATAGATAGATAGATAGATAGATAGATAGACAGATACATAGATAGATAGATAGAGAGATAGAGAGATAGAGAGATAGAGAGATAGAGAGATAGAGAGATAGAGAGATAGATAGATAGATAGATAGATAGATAGATAGATAGATAGATAGATAGATAGATAGATAGATAGATAGATAGATAGATAGATAGATAGATAGATAGATAGATAGATAGATAGATAGATAGATAGATAGATAGTGTTGGGAAAGATGGATGGGTCCTCCAGAAGATTGAGTAGGTGCTGCTAATCTTGCTTTGCACCAGCCCTCAGTGACTCCACATATGATTAGTAGACACCCTTAGCTTCCAAATGATACCAAGAGATCATATATGTACTTTGCAAATGATGTGTGTAGTGATCAAATCAAAACAGACTACTTGATACTTCACAAATCCAAGAAAACTTGCTATTTTGGTATTATCACCTTCTCAGAGTTATACTCAGTATGACAAGTACACTTACACTTGGCAAAATTCCTTCTAGAGGTATTCTATTAGCTTAGTAAGCTACCATTTGTAACTGGAATGAGATAAAATGATAAAGTATACTCAGAGAAATCACTTTAGCAAAGTTAGGAACACTCCCGTCTTGTTAGGAAATGTGCAGATAAATACGAGTGAGCACTTTGACTGCGATTTCTCGAGATTGGCTAAACCAAATTGCTTCAAACTTTGTATGGGTATAGAATACTTTGAGCTGGATCTACCAAGCTTTGAATCACTTGGTTTGGTGCAGTAGGAACTGAGATATGCCTCTTTGAAGTTGACAGACTTGAAGTAGTACACTCAGAGAATAACAGAGATGATGAATGTAGAGATATGTATTAATTCACAATTATATACATTCCCATTGACATGATAAACATTGCCAAATGGTACTCAGAGGTGTAGGCTATGGAGTAGAGCTCATACACTCAATGATAGATGAAATTAGCCTCGGGAATGGTGACACCCTCACCGCGACTTTTCAAGTACAACTTATATATTAAGTGAGTGAGAGTTTGAATTCAAATTTGAATTATTGGCTCCCTTTAATCACTCCTCTAAAAGTAGGGAGATATTCTCTCAATCACAGGTTCTAATTTTCCACGAATCTATCAAGTAGGTGTATCAATAAGATTCCAAGTCATTTATTCTTTTACAAAAAAGGTAAAATGGTAAGAACTTATAAGCATAAGTTCCTATGGTTCTTCTCACATGTTGAGTCTTCAAGAACAAATCCAAGCCAAGTGTGAGGGCTTGCAAATTACACCAACAGCTCCCCCTCAAGCCAAACACTTTGGCTTAAGTCTTTATCTTCAATCTTCAATCACATCCTGCAATCCAATCATGGATTTGAATCTGCATAATTTGTTTCCATCCAAAGCTTTAGTTAGTAAATCTGCACATTGCATATTAGTAGACACATAAGTCAACTGAATGTCTTTGCTTAGCAACTTCTCTCTCACATAGTGGTAATGAACCTCTATGTGTTTTGGTCTAGCATGATATATTGGATTAGCTGCAAGGTGAAGAGAACTTGTGTTGTCTCCAAAAATAATTGGAGGCCTAGTGTATAGGTCTAACTCTGTATACAAAAGCTTTAACCAAATAGCTTCTTGAGTGGCATTGGCTAGCCCTCTATACTCTGCTTCAGTGGATGACAATGCCACTGTTGGTTGCTTCTTGGCTGACCAAGAAATAGGTTTATCACCTGCAAAAGATAAGTATCCTGATGTGCTCCTATCATCCTTGCATCCTGCCCAATCTGCATCTGAATATACTTTAATGTCAATATCTGATGTATAAGGAAAATACAAACCATGGTTCTGAGTTCCCTTTAGATACTTCAAGATCTTCTTTGCAGCGTCTAGGTGAGGTACTGTTGGCAGTAGCCTTGGTACACCAGGACTTACAAGACGTGAAAGTCAAAGAAGGGAGTCAGAGCGAAGGGACAGCACAAGCAAACAGGGCAGTCAAAGAAGATCTGGCAAGTAGGCCAATATTTTCTCAAGACATTAATACAAATCAAAGAGATGGACATGCAGGGAGGAAGAGCAAGTAGGGAGCTCGAAGATATGTATGGCAGATCACTAGAAGAAATCCCTACAACAACAGTGATTTTTATCACTAACAATCATTGTAAATATCATTTCACATTTTTGTAGCTCCATTTTGTGCAAGCCAAGGAGTCCTTGAGCTTGAGGAGCCTTAGAAGTAGTTGCGTACCAATTTTCGTATTTTTTAGATCTCGTTTGAGCCCCCAAATAAGCCCTAGAACCTAATTTTTAACTAGGCCGGACACTAGGTCTGGACAGGACCAAAAGCTAGTCAAAAACTATAAAAAGAGCTAGAGAGCTCATTTTTGAGGTTAGATTGTAATTGAAACGAACTTGTAAGAGCTATTGAAAGTAATTTAAAGAACTCCATTGATTCTCTCTCTTTGTCTTGCCGTGTGTGCGCGTGTGTGTGTATGTGTATGCATGCTTGTGTGCTTCTCACTCACGCACTTGTGCCGCCACTTGCTCGAGGTCTTCATACCATCCTCACGTCTTCCCGGATTGACATTAAAGGAGGTGCTACTCATCACTGAGCTACACCAAATTTTGGCGCCGTTGCCGGGGATCGAGCTTTGAGGACGAGCGTGTGATGGTAAGACGTAGAGTTGACGCGTTGGAGTTGTAGGTATTTCTTCACTCTCATCGATTTTCTTTTACTTTCTTTACCCTCTTCATTTCCATCATCATCATCACCATCTCCCACCTCCATCTCCATCATCGCGAAAATTTCAGTTTTTTGACTATATCCCCATCTCCACCTCATTTCCCTCATTTCACTTGTGAGAGAGAGCGAGAGAGCGAATTTGCATGTGCTATTTTTTGCATGTTTTGTGAGCATTCTGCAGGTACAGGCCGCATCATCATCCCCAGCACTCTGCGCAGGTACGGAAATCTGAGTAACTGTCTGTGTGTCGCCGAGCTCTGTCAATCGCGACCGACAGAAAATTTGCTCTAATTGCTAAACAAAGTGCATATCCATGACCTACAGGCCTAGAGCTTCCCAAAAATGTGTTTAGTTTTTTGAAATTCCACAGATTTCTGTCAATCGCGATCGACAAACCACGACGGACAGATCTGTCAATCGCGATCGACACGTCAATCGCGATCGACAGAGTCAACGACCGATTGACCACGACCGACTGACCATACGCGTGACACGTGTCAATCGTGATCGAGTCATCAATCGCGACCGACTCATCGATCGCGACCGACACAGTCAACGACTGTTTGACCACGATCGACAGACCACGACAGCTGTGTCAATCGCGACCGACACGGTCAACGACTGTTTGACCACGATCGACAGACCCTCGCGACCGACCTGTCAATCGCGATCGACTCATCAATCGCGACCGACAGAGTCAACGACGCTTTGACCACGATTGATTGACTTTTCGGCCACGTGTCAATCGCGACTGACCAGTCAATCGCGACTGACAGCCACGACGGACCTATCAATCGCGATCGACACGTCGATCGCGACTGACCTGTCAATCGCGACCGACAGACTTTGCGAACGCGTTAGAAGGGCAAATTAGGTCAAATTTTCAAGGCAAAATTATTGGTCTAAATTTTGATTAAGTGTGGGACAAACACTAGGGTGTAGTATTGCATCGCTAGGCCGTGCCACAAGCTACTCGAGTATTCCTGTTTGACTGTTAGCTTGTATTGAATCCTGATTTAACTCCCTAAACCCTGAACAGTCATAACTTTTTCATACAAACTCCAATTCTTGAGCTCTTGGGCTTGTTGGAAAGCTCGTGGCATATACTACACGCCCTCAACTGTTTTTTATAAAGATAATGCGTTGATTTTCAGAGAGGGTATTTTGAAGTTGACCATACCGAGGGGGATCAAAGTTAGGGGTCTTTAGAATTATTTTCCTAAAAGTCACAATGCAGATGTGTGTTTGTGTCACATGAATGAAAGTGGTTGGTTTTGTCCTTTGAATATAAGCATTGAGCTAACCGTGGGACTTTTATAGGTCCATTGAGAGCAACTTGGAGCGTACAAAGCAAGATTTCTTTGCAAGCTTGAGAACCGGGTTCTTGAGCACCTCAAAGCAAGGGATCAACAAGTAAGGTTGGAATATTCTCAACTCCCTCTGTCATTTCCTAGCTCAAGCTAAGAACGACTAGTGATAGGAGTAAGCCAGGGCGACTATAGGCAGTTATCAAGTTGAAGACTATCTAAAAACTCAAGTTCAAGTGAAAAACATAATCTCTGTACTATCGATAACCTAAGGAAAAGAACCTAACGTGGAACGATCAACCTAAAGTACGAAGATCATTCAAGTGTTCCTGACGACGTGATATCAGACGAGACCATAAACACAATAATTAACTAAAAAGAATCAAGTGACTGGTACCAATTGATCGGCAACGAGGTTGTACTCTGGAAAAAATTGGGCTAATCAGTTAGGCATATGAACCTTAGATCAGGACGACACCTAGCAAGAGAGAGACAAAGCCTTAGGTCTTCAGAGGCTAGTGTCAATCACACTGCAAGGTCTTGGGCCCAGCAGTTGAGCCACCACTCATACTACCCTAGCTCTGAGACCAGTGAGTCAGAAATGTCTCAAGGCATGGACAGACCTACGGGAAGTTCAGGAGTGCCTTATTTGTACAGGGTAGAAGGCCCTTACAAAACACAGCTGGAATATCTTAGGACCAACCGACTAGGTGCTAGCATCTATGAGGACGGCCTAGGAAGATCCGTGGTCCAGATTAAAAATCCTGACCAATCCATAGGACTAGAGCACCCAGCTGTCAAGTTTGAAAATGGTGCATACCTAGACAAAGAAGGAACTATATATGTAGTCACTAGTCACCCGGATAGGACAGATGACTTTGGGAATGTAATCTCAGAAGCGGACTTAGGTGACCTGGAACAAGGGAACATGGGTGCGGAACCTAGAACCCCTCGAGGTAAATCAGTTCTCACTAGAATTATCACGCCTGAATGGGCCCCCCAAGACAACAAGAGCATAGAGTTGCTCCTCAATCGAGAAACTGATGAAGCCTTTTGGAGGTATAAGTCTAATCAGCCAACAGACATAGGAAATATCATGATCTATGAGTTTAAGGATCCGGATAGCCCAGGCAGAGTGACCTACTTAGATCATGCTTCAGAACGGATCTTTGTGGTGATAGAAAATGATAGGCATGCCTACACTTGGAAGGGTGAATTTATTTTCCCCCAACCAAGATCAAATGTATCCTATGGTCACCCTGGGGCTGGAACTTCCCAAGCTCATGGTACGCAAAGAGACAGAAGTAGAGATGGACCAGAAGTAAGTTTTGCCAACCCAGTGGGCAGAGAAAGAACGAGAACAGAGACGAATAGGGTAGAACCTGAGATGCATAGAGCCCACAGGAACCAAAGAAATGTAGATGGATTCCCTCTGCTGAGGCCTAGAGAGCATACAAGAACTTTGAGACCCACCCAGCTAGTTAAGTCCATGAAGAATTACTTTGACGGCACAGGAGATCCCTATGATCATGTGGCGGAGTTCAAGCAAGTCTTGAGAGCTGAACGAGTGGAAGATTTGTTCACGCAGTACAATGCCTTCGGTCTAACCCTTAGGAACACGGCACTTACATGGTTTCAGCCATTAGATGAGCGTCAGTTCAGGAGCATAGACCAACTCCTAGAGGCCTTCATTGTAGAGTTCTCTAAGAGCGGCATAAGACACAATACCTCCTCACTGATTCACAGCTTCAAGCAAACCCCTCAAGAGACTGTGAGACTTGCAGGAAGAAGATTTAGGCAATACCTTGAAAGATGTCCTATTTCGGAGCTACCCACATCTGCCAAACAAGTAGCCTTATTCCTTGACGGATTGCTGAGTACAAAATTGAGATCCTATGTGTATCTGAAGGACCCTAGGACTATAGAAGAATGTGTACGCATGTGCATTGACATTGAAGATAACCTAGGGGAAGAACTAGAGCTTTCCAAAATTTACAAAGATTCAGATAGTGCATCTAGTCACTCTTCCACACAGTCCACATCAATTGAGGAACTTGCCGAAAAGGTAGCTCAGAAATTAGGTGTAACTAGCAAACAAATCCCAAGGTTTGCCCCAGCGAAGAGGTGCTATACATGCGGTGGCGACCACATGGCGAATGTCTGCCCTATTATGGCTCAACCCCAAGTAAACCCTAGTAGCCAGTACTGCACCATAGAACGGAGATACACCAATCACACCGCACAAGATTGCCCATACAACAAGCAGGCAGTTAGGCAACCTTACCCCCAGCCCTACCAACAAGGAAGATACCAGAACCAGTACCCTCCACCACCACAATATGCTAGACCCCAACAAACCTACCAACCACAATATCAGGCCCAACAGAGACCCCAACCGGTGCTAGCTCAACAGCCCCCAAACCCCGCTAACGTGATTCCGGTAAAGTATGCTGTTGCAGAAGAAAACCTGAATAGGGCCATAGTACCAGTAACCCCATTGATCTCAGAAAGTGACCCAAGTGACCATAGCTTTGATTCTACACATGTCGATAGTCCCCAGGCTTACTACATGCAGTCTCCAGAACATGGTGAGTCTTACTATAGTGAAGAACCAAGTGAACCTAGTTGGGAGTCAGATTACACGAACGTCATGTATGCAAAACCCAACCCCAGGCCTCAACCTAGGCAAGTAAGACCTCCATTCCCAAGAGGACCGTGCTACAGATGCCAAGGAGATCATCTCATTCGTGATTGTCCCTTGCCCCCACCTACACAACCCCAGTCAGTGACTATCCAAGGTTTTTGCCAAGATTCTGGAAAAGAGCATCTTTTACGAGATTGCCCAAAGAACCCCAATAATATGCCAAAAATCACTCCTATCAATGTGATTGGTTTGGTTGTAGATTCCTTAGGAAGCGTCACTTCCACTGCACCAGTGCAGGTAGTCACTAGAGCTCAGGCACTGCAGCAAAACCAAGAGACAAACCAGGATAAGAACTCAGAGGCTAGTGAAACCGAGAGCATAACAAAGAAAAGGACTAGAGCATGGAAAGATAGTCGGGAAAGAATGAAAAGACAATGGGCTAAAAAGATGAGTGAACTTGAGGAAAGCATAAGAGAAACCAAAGCTAGGATAACTGAAATCACCTCTCAAATCCCCTCTCACACTACCCTGCCGCCACCACTCCCATCTCCATCTGACCCACCACCTTCCCCACCATGTTATACGATTCCACCACCTCCTAGGGTAGGATCAGTGTTAGCTGATCCCACTCCTGAAGACATAGACATGATGCTCAAAGCATATCAGGCCAGAATCCAAGAAGGGCCAAACGTCACGGATCATGCCAAGTGCTATCCTAGAGCTGACCTAGAGATAGAAAGAACCAAACTGTGCGCGAAAATGGTCGCATTGGCTCAGACTATGTTTGAAGCCAGTCGCCTTTTCAATTATTCAGGCTCAGCCAAAACGCAATTACACTTGGATGGATTCCTAGAGAAGTTAGAGGAAATAATTGCAAGATCTGCCAAGGAAGAAAAAAATCAAGAAAAAGATAAAGCAAGCAAAAACATGAATCATTCCCCATCGGAAGTGTATGTGGCCAATTCCACTAAATCAGACAACTTTCCCTCCTTAGAAAGAATAGAGAGGCTAATCGCACAATCAGAAAAGGAACCTACCCCTCAAAGAAAGGAAAGGGCAAGAGAACGGAAAAGCCAGCCTCTTCAGGAAGCCCACGTGCCTTTCCAAGAAACTTATCTTCCCCCCCAAAGATCACAGGAGCCTCCCTCGAAAGCTTATGTACCTCCACAGGTAACCCACATTCCTTCCCAGAGAACATATGAGCCTGTTCGGAAAAGTAATAGCATAAGTAATCCTCCCCAAGAAGCTTGTGCTCCAGCTATCTATGAGAACGAGGAGAGAGCCAACGATAGAATAAGCCCTCCTTCCCAGGTTGCTTATGTGCCTAACTCTACAGAGCCAGACACTTCTTCTTCTATGAATCGGTTTGCACCAGACTTCCTACGAGAGATTCAAGAAGACAAATGGGATAACAAAAGTGAGGTCGCCCCTCCTTTTGAACTTGTGGACGATGCACACGACCAATTCCCACAAGACATCCCATCAATTTACGGGGAACATGAGAGTGCTCAATCTCATGAGAGATTGGACTTTGAGTCTAATTCCATACAGGAGCTACCCCACTTCACAGGCACATGGGAAGCAAAGTCCACATGTAGGAGAGCACCCACAGTCATGGTAAGGAACGACGATTCAGTCATACCTAGGAACATGGAGATAGTAAAGAACACCAAAGTGCAGCGCAATCTCACTTTGGAAGAACTGCCCAAGGATAGACCAGAAGCGCGGAAATGTGTAGCTAGTCGAGTAACTGAAATTGCAAAACCTCATTCCCGGGCACGATCCCATAGGACAGTGCCAGAAATTCCCTTGGATAAGATAGGAGATATGTGTGAAGGTGAAGAAGGGAACACCTATCTGCCCATCACCTACCAAGAGTACACCACCAAGGCAATTTTGGACTCAGGTGCAGGAGTTGCAATTGCCACCACCTCCTTATGGAAGCGTTGGGGCAAGCCAGCACTCAGGCCAACGAGAATGAAATTGCAAATGGCTGATGGTCACATAGAGAGACCCCTAGGATTGCTAGAAGGAATAACTCTCACCACTTGTGGTGTCGAGTTTGAACATACCTTTGCTATATGTGACTTCAGCAAAAATCATGCCTATGAGATGATTTTGGGGAGACCATTCATGCAACAGTTGCAAGTGGTACAGGATTGGGGAACCAATTCTTTGTACCTGCAGCACTTGGGTGTTACAACCAAAGTTAATCTCAAGGATTACTCTCATAGAGATGTCCCTCCTATCCAGTGGAATCCCATCCATAGAGCCAAAGATGATACAGAATCCGTGCATTCCATAGGGTCAGGATCCTCATGGATGCATGAAGACACCCACTTATGGATGTGCAAAGTAGCAGTAGAGGAAGAGAAGAGAGAGAAAGCCAGAGAGGTAGGTGCGAACGAAACTCATAGACCCATTCAAGACCCAGCCTATGCACCTATAGTCTTTCCAGATGAGGAGTTTGAACCCCATGGTTGGGCGGAAATTTTAGCAACCATGGACGTAGCCATCAATGAAGAACAATGGACACCTCACTGTGATGAGGATGGCTATGACATCTCAGTCTTCTCCATAGACCCAATCATGGGAGAGGCAGTTCTAGAAGAATGCGAACCTAGCCCTGATGCAATTGAGGATACAAGTGACTCCGATCTCGAGTCAATCATTATGGACCCACCATTTGCATCAGATGAAGAATACTTCCATGAAGTAGAATTTCAACCCCAGAGGCATGGAGAGGTTACAAATGATGTAAGATTAGCAACGCATATGACCCCTAAGGAAGAAGGAAAGAAACGAAAGAAGAGAGACGCCTTACCAGAAGAGGAAGAATCTTTGTTTGAGGTCCCAGAAAATTTTAAGAAGTATGAGATAGATGACAGGAGGGTCATGATTAGAATGCCCAAACGAGAGGCACAATCAGGAGAGGCTTATGATAACAAAGAAACTACCAAGAAAATCGTAGTGGCCCTAGAAGAAGGAGAGGAGAGATGCACGTACATAGGCCATGACCTGACAGAAGAAGAAGAGCACGAATTGATTGCCTTGCTAAGAGAATACAGAGATGTATTCGCTTGGAGTTACAAGGATTTGAAAGGGGTTGACCCAGACATATGCTCACACACTATCCCCATGACCTCAGATGCCAAACCCTCTAAGCAAAAGCCTTATACATATAATGATAATTACGCTGCTAAGATCAAGGAAGAGATAGATAGACTGGTTGAAGCTGGATTTATCTATGAAATTGAGCACACTGAATGGGTATCCCCCATCGTAGTGGTGCCCAAGAAGAATGGCAAACTGCGTGTGTGCATTAACTTGAAAAAGGTTAATGCCGCCACGATTCGAGATAACTATCCGCTTCCCATCACAGAACATCTCTTAGAAAGAGTGGCAGGCAAGGAAGTGTACAGCTTCCTTGATGGATTTTCGGGCTACAATCAAGTAGCCATAGCTCCAGAGGATCAGCATAAGACAGCCTTTGCCACAGAATGGGGCATTTTTGCTTTTAGAGTAATGCCATTTGGGCTTACCAATGCACCAGCTACCTTCCAGAGGCTGATGTGCCATGTGTTTAAGGAGTTCCTGAGGAAGAGTTTAGAAGTCTATGTTGATGATCTTTGTGCTCATTCCAATGTTAGACAAACTCATATTCCTGAACTCAGACAAATCTTTGACAAATGTAGAGAATATCAAGTCTGCCTGAACCCGGAAAAGTGTGTGTTTATGGTAAGGCAAGGTAAGATTCTAGGACACATAGTGTCAAAGAATGGCATATCTACTGACGAAGAGAAAGTGAGAGCCATAGCAGAGCTACCTAGGCCAAAGAATGTCAAGGAAGTACAAGCTTTCATGGGGCATTGTGGTTATTATCGACGATTTATACACATGTATGCTGTCATTGCAAAGCCCATGTACGGACTTCTGACAAACTTTGAGTGGACGGATGAATGTGAGAATTCCTTCCAAGAGCTTAAACGAAGATTATGTTCAGCACCAATCTTGACCACACCAGATTGGAATAAGCCATTCCACGTTCATGTGGATGCATCCAATTATGCTATTGGATGTGTGCTTACACAACCTACTGGTGAAGGTAATATGGATCTTCCAATTGCCTATGCCAGTAGACAATTGAATGCGGCTGAACGGAATTACACCACTACAGAGCGCGAAGGATTAGGCATGGTATATGCAGTCAAGAAATTTAGACACTATTTGCTTGCAAATAAGTTTAAATTTTTTACTGATCATCAGGCATTGTTATATCTTGTAAACAAGCCATGCAATACAGGAAGATTAGTAAGATGGTTTCTCTTGCTAATGGAATATGATTTTGAGGTTGTGGTAAGAAAGGGTAGGACTCACTTGAGAGCAGATCACCTCTCTAGGCTCACATCAGGAGAAGCCCCACAAGGAGTGTCAGATGACCTTCCTGATGCTTACTTGTTTAATTTGGAAGTGGTGCCGCAGTGGGCCAAGCCAATAGTACCAGTATTGACATACGGGCCTAATCATCCAGTGGTGAACACACGGAATAGAGAGATCGTAAAAGCCCAAAAGTACCATATCATGGCAGGAAGCATGTACAAGCACACAGATCAAGGGATCTTGGCTTGTTGCGTAGAAGAGGATGAATACGCTAAATGGTTGCAATTAGCACATGTAGGTGCGTTAGAGCAACACCATTCAAAGCAACGAACGTTGCAGACTCTAAAGAGATTCGGAGTGCATTGGCCAACTATGCAAGCAGATGTCCAAAAGTTGTGCAAGGAATGCCCAATCTGTTGCACTAAACCACCTGTGGAACATGCCACTCTCTATCAAGTATCCATTGTGCCAGATTGGAGCGAACCACTAGTATCATTCCTGAGGACAAACACATTCCCTCCAGACATGACTCTAGCTAGGAAAAGGAGTTTAGAACAAGAAGCCCAGGATTATTCACTCGTTGGTGATAATCTATATAAGCGCGGTAAAGATGGTTACCTGAGGTTATGTGTCCATGAAAGTGAATATCTCAAGATCTTGGAAACTGCTCACCAAGGTGTAGCAGGAGGACACTTTGGACCAGATCGGGTGATCAAGGCAATATTGTTTGCGGGCTTCTGGTGGCCTACCCTTCACATGGATGCACATACCTATGTGAAACGGTGTGATGTCTGTAAGAGGACTCAGTATCCTATACGCAAAGATGAGATGCCACTGAAACCTATGATGGGTGGACGTGCATTCTCTAAGTGGGGAATAGACTTCGTAGGTCCTATTAATCCCCCAGCTAAAGGGTCTCATGCGGAATACATCATTGTTGCAACAGACTATCTCACCAAGTGGGTAGAGGTAAAGGCTACGACCAAGAACGATGCTCAAACAACTGCCAAATTCTTGTTTGAAAATGTATTTACGAGATATGGACTACCTATAGAGCTTGTAAGTGATAGAGGCACTCATTTCTTGAATGAAGTAATTGAAAATCTACTCCAAGAATTCTTGGTAATACACAAGAAGTCTGCCCCTTATCACCCTCAAGCTAATGGACAAGCTGAGAGCACTAATAAGATTTTATGCAATGTACTGACGAAATTAGTGAACACTAAACGCTCTGATTGGGACAAACAGCTACACCATGCTGTTTGGGCATACCGAGTGGCCTACAAAACGGTACTCCAAGCCACTCCCTTTCAGATGGTATTTGGCCAAAATGCTGTGCTACCCTTGGACTTCCTGATCCCTACATTGAGAGTAGCACAAGAGCACGAATGGACAGGTCATGAGCTCTCCTCTAGGATCTTTGACCTTGAACGATTAGGAGAAACAAGACTGAGAGCTGCTGCAAGGATATATGCAGCCAAGAAGAGACAGAAGGCATACTTTGATGCCCACGTGAAGGATAAAGGCTTGAAAGCAGGAGATCTAGTCTTAGTCTATACACTAAAACAACACGCGAGGAAGCTAGAAAAGAGAGGCTACGGACCTATGATCATCAATAGGATCTCCACGAGCGGAGCAGTACAATTGGCCACATTAGAGGGTGATGTTCTCCCAAATTATATTAGCGGTTGCAGAGTCAAGTTGTATCAGGAACCCCTCACGGAGGAAATGCTCAGTCGACTCAACACTGCTAAGAAACGCAAAGAGGAAGAAAAGCGAGTTCGAGAAGAAGCTCAAGCTGAAGCTTTAGAACGCATCAGAAGGATGAAATTACGAAGGCAAGGTAGAGATCAGCCTGGAGCGAATGACTATGCAGACCAAGGATTTCCTATGGCCATGTGTGAAGTTGCAGGAACAAGCTCGCATAGGATAATTGATAGACGTCCTTTCGTAACCTTAGATATAGGACAAGGAAAGAGTGCAAGGACCGTAAGAGCCTTGATTGACTCAAATGCAGCCACTAGTTCTGTTAAGTTGTCTTACTGTCGAGAGTTACAGTTAACTGTCCATCCGGTGGAAGCATATCTCATAGGATTGGGAGGCGTGGAAACCCCTTGCACGGGCGAGGTGGAACTTCCCCTCTACATTCACGATGAGGCAATGACCGTTAAAGTACTAGTGTGTCAAGATGAGGATCTCACTGAACCTCTCGTCTTGGGTCAGGATTGGATCTATGACCAAGCAGTCAATCTAAACCTAAGAAGTGGACTTCTCCAGGTTTGGGTCAATCATAGTCGAGTTACAGTAGAACTAGACAATGGAGCACTCAAGGAACTAGGAAAGGCACAGACTCCTGGTCCTTCCAGGGGTACACATGAAGATGACCATGCTGTTCTTGTTCAAAACCCTGTGTTGCAGAGGAATGATATTTGCAAAAAAGGAGTCAGGGATGCAACGGAACTCTCTTCTTTTCCAAAGGCCAGAAGGAGACAACAACCAAAGGCGGATCACAGGCACAAGAAGCCGAATACTACCTATGTCCGAGATCAAAAGTACCTGCGCCGCACAATGTCCCAGCAAGTGAAACAAGTGTGGGTGCGGAAAGGCGAACACCCGGTTGCACTCAAGCCAACCACACGAGCAAAGCCTCTTATTAGTAACCAACAACACGGCGATAATAAGAAGTCTTTCAGAAATTCTTCTGCTAAAGTAAAATCTATTTGGGTGCCCAAGAAGTCGATGAAGGCAAGCCCACAATCAAGACAAATTTGGGTGCCTAAGGCTTGCTTGAGGGCACAAGTAGTTACGCCAAGGCCACAACCTATGCAGCATAACCCAACTACGTGTACAACTAGTATTCCCTCGTTCTCAACACTTAGGAACACACCAAGACCCAAGAGCATGCATGTAATCACTTATAAGTGGGTCCCTAAATGGCCCCATTCCCAAACAGCGACACCGACACAGCTCTCTAGAGTCTCTACGAAACCGAAAGCAAAGCCCATCCACTGCATTTGGCAGTCTAAGACCTGTAATAAACCCCCCGACCCCAATTTGTAAATTCACCCCCACTTACTAACGGCAGTAGTCTCCTAGGAATATACAAACATTAACTACACACACTGTCTTCGTGCACATACTAACCACTAACTCACCATCCACCTCATGTTAATGTTGTAACGGGGACAACAACGGATTTATTCTGTCCATTACGATGTTGACACTTGGTTCTATATTCTCACAGAACCAACCAGCAAACAGGGCCATGGCAGAAGCAGGTACCAGTTCTCAAGCCGGATCTGGTGCCCAGATTGTGGACATAGAAACACTTCTTCTTGAGCCACGTCTCACCGCAAGACCGCAAGAACTTCAAGCCGTGCATGTGCTCCCCATTCAGGATCCTCCTCAAGGGCACACTTCTCAAGTAGGTAAGCATGCGCATTGGTTCAGTGATGTTGCTGGACCACTGGGCGATGGAACCTATTTCTGGGAAGCAGAATTGGAATTCAATGGCAAATGGGGTCGATACCACTTTTTCACACGCGAGTTTGAAAGCTATCAAAATGCCGAAGTCATGAGATCAGTTTGGATCAAAGCGGGTGTGGACAGTTATTTCAGGACTCACTTACCAAAGCCGGATTTTTTACGATGTTCATATCTGATCAGTACCATCACGCCAAGCAGGGCCAAGGGAGGCGACAGCACCTTTGTGTTGCCATCACTGCTGCCGGGTAATGAGCTTAAAAGATTCAAGTTGACCCTCAATCTGGTAAGAGAAGCATTGGGTATGTATGGCATGCACATCCCAACAGAAAAGGAAACCATGGTCCCAGGTCGAATGAAGCACAAGGATCTTAATAAGTTGAAGGATATGGTAGCGATGACACCTACCATTGCGCTTCACCTGCGAACCATCATGCAACATTTTGCCTTTCCCGCCCAAGAATGATTCACAATGCCTCCGAAGAAAATATGGTTCAGCTTGTATCTAGCAGAGACAGAAAGCCTGCCCATCAATGTGCCACACTGGATCATAGATCAGATCCACCTAGCCCATCAAAGGTGGAACAAGAAACAAAAGAATGTGCTCCACGGGTGTTGTGCTCTGACCAGAATAATTTATAGATGCTTGGCTTATGACGTGCATGTTCAGCGGGCACTCGTATGGTCCCGAGTCCAAGAATTCCAGAGAAGACTATCAGCAGTAGGTCCCCCATCAAAGAAGATGAGGGGGGGAGTCCAACTACCCTGTGCTCAACCAAGGGGAGCTACCACTACACCAGAGATCACCCCTCCCCAGACACGACGAGTTAGGCCATTCACAATCCGGCTACCAAGACCAAGCACAGAGGGACCTAATCTGGTGTTTCCACCCATTCCATCAGATTTGGAATTTCCACAGGGATTTACTCTTGAGGACCTCACGGATGAAGAAATTGCCAGGTTGATCTATGACTCTAATCTCGAAGCTGAAGCAGAGCGAGCTCAGGAACCACAACCCCAAACAACAACATCGGCCCCCACCCAACCACAAGTTGTAGAAATCGATGTAGATGAACAAGAGGCAGGAGGAGACGAAGAAGAAGTCGACGAAGAGCAACATCAAGAATATGACGAACTCTCCGAGTTAGCAAGTGCCCCAGCATATTCGGCACAAATCAAGAGACTATATCGAACCATGCGACTGGTTCAGGAACAGCATAAGATGTCTCTAGAACAGGGCAAGAGACTCATGAACGACTTGCTAGCTGAGGAAGGTGTGGACGAGTTGTTCATTGAGTCCATGAACCTTCATGCCGACGCAGTAGGACTGGATGAGGCCATTCATGAGGCAGTGGCCTACATTCACAGGTTTGAGAAAAGGGTTCCCGTTCGTCCCAGGAGGTCCGGGAAGCAAATTCACATCAATACATCAGCACCAGGCGAGGCAGCGCAATCAGAAGAATATCAGGAAGCACCGTTGTCACCACCATCCCCACCTCGCACTACCCAATTTACCCCACCACAGGACACTAGCACTACCACGTCCACTACCACTACCATTGTCATGGGCATTCCACTCTCTCCGGGAATCCAATTCGGGGGAGTCACCATGCCCACCTTCACCACCCTGTTCACCGATGTCACATCCACTCCACCCACGATTCCCATCTACACCGTCACTCAAACAGTTGACACGATGGAAACATCACCTGCCACAGCACCGCTCCCTCCCCCCATGCCACCTTCATCACCCATACCCCCTCCACCCACATCTCCACTTACATCCACATCATTCACATCTCCCATTCCCGCCCCCATTCCCCCTGCATCTTCACCCCTCCCAGCATTATTTAATGTAAATAACATATTTTTAGCATTAAATCAATGTGTATACCAGCTCCAGAATGAGTACAAAGCTCTGGACAACCGGTATCAACAACTGGCAACGCACCATCAGAGCTTACAAAGACAATTTCACATTCTACAAACAGAAAATGCGGAACTGAATCAACGCTACACGACGCTTGAGCAGGCACACCAAACATTATTGGAGGCACCCCAACCATCGACAGAATAGGGTGTCAAGCAACTAGAAGCTTTGCTCGAAGTATACCAAGCCGATAATCTCAAAGTCCGGCGTAACCTGGCACTTCTCAGAAAACACATGGCGGCCGCCCTTGAAGAGAACAAAAGACTGCAGCAGCAAAATGAAGCAAATTTAGAAGCAGCAATGGACGGCTCTCCCCACGAAATTGATCCAGAGCAGTTTAAAGCCGTGCCCTCAGAGACAATGAAGACCATCTTGGACAGCTATGCAGATCTATTAGAAGCTCATGATGACTTGGAAAGGGAACGTGATGCGCTGCACAATCAACTCCAAGAGCAACAGACAGCACCCAAAGTCACAGAAACGACCACGACTTCAGAGGAAGTCAAGACATTGAAAGAGCAGGTGGCCGAATTACAGGCAAGATTACTCACACACGAAAGGCAGCCCTCTCCAATTGTCGAACCAGAACCCGAGGATTTGATACCCATCGAGGTAGATGAGACGTATGAGGAACCATACGTTCCTATGCCAATGCCAGGTGGTGAGCAAACCGCAGAAGGAATGGATACGTTAGAAATTGAAGTACCTGAGTGGCTCCAGACACTAGAGAAAACAGCATCAACTCATGAAGATCGAGTGGCAGTTCAAATCCAATCTATGGCAAAGATAGAGGACACTATTATTAAATCAGAATACTTCCGCAGCATGTCCCACCATAGATGGATAGGAACCAATGATGATCAATACGTGCCATATTGTATACTCCTGGCGGACTACAATGCAGAAATCCAACAAAGATGTGGCAAACCTCCAACGTTTGCTACACAATTTGGGCCAGATGACATCCCAGAGAG
>CM035433.1:123507244-123509744 GCA_020310875.1 Ceratopteris richardii | reverse complement strand
ATAGATAGATAGATTAGATGGATAGAGAGATAGAGAGATAGAAAGATAGAGAGGTAGAGAGATAGAGAGGTAGAGAGGTTGAGTCTTCAAGAACAAATCCAAGCCAAGTGTGAGGGCTTGCAAATTACACCAACAGCTCCCCCTCAAGCCAAACACTTTGGCTTAAGTCTTTATCTTCAATCTTCAATCACATCATGCAATCCAATCATGGATTTGAATCTGCATAATTTGTTTCCATCCAAAGCTTTAGTGAGTAAATCTGCACATTGCATATTAGTAGACACATAAGTCAACTGAATGTCTTTGCTTAGCAACTTCTCTCTCACATAGTGGTAATGAACCTCTATGTGTTTTGTTCTAGCATGATATATTGGATTAGTTGCAAGGTGAAGAGAACTTGTGTTGTCTCCAAAAATAATTGGAGGCCTAGTGTATAGGCCTAACTCTGTATACAAAAGCTTTAACCAAATAGCTTCTTGAGTGGCATTGGCTAGCCCTCTATACTCTGCTTCAGTGGATGACAATGCCACTGTTGGTTGCTTCTTGGCTGACCAAGAAATAGGTTTATCACCTGCAAAAGATAAGTATCCTGATGTGCTCCTCCTATCATCCTTGCATCCTGCCCAATCTGCATCTGAATATACTTTAATATCAATATATGATGTATAAGGAAAATACAAACCATGGTTCTGAGTTCCCTTTAGATACCTCAAGATCTTCTTTGCAGCCTCTAGGTGAGGTACCCTTGGTTTGTGCATGAATTGACTTAGCACACTAACTCCATATGCTATGTCAATTCTGGTCAAGGTAGCATAATTCAAACTACCTACCATACTTTGATATCCTGTAATGTCTTGGACTTCATCCCCTTCATGAGCACTTAGCTTTATGTTGACCTCCATTGGAGTACTAGAGACTTTAGCATCCTGCAAGCCAAATTTCTTTAACATGTCCTGCACATACTTCTTCTGAGTGATATATATACCTGAATTAGTATAAACCAATTCAAGTCCTAGAAAGTATTTCAATAATCCAAGATCATTGATCTTGAACTCCTTCATCATCTGATTCTTGATGCTTGTGATTCCTTGGACATCATTACCTGTAATGATGATGTCATCAACATAAACACAGAGATAGATTACCTCTGTATTGCTTCTTTTGATAAACAATGAAGTGTCTGCCTTGCTCATAGTAAACCCTTGGTCTTGAAGGTATGTTGTCAACCTGTAGTTCCATGCCCTAGGTGCCTGCTTCAACCCATATAGAGCCTTCTTCAATTTACAAACATAATTTACCTTCTTTGGATCTTCATAGCTAGGTGGTTGTGACATGTAGACTTTTAGATATCCATCCATTCAAGAAAGCATTCTTGACATCTAATTGATACATGTTCCAATTCTTGGATGCAGCTAACTCACCAATACTCTGATTGTTGGCATCTTAGCCACAGGAGAAAATGTCTCCTCATAATCAATGCCTAGGGTTTGTGCAAAACCCTTGGCTACCAACCTAGCTTTGTACCTGTTGATTGTACCATCAGAGTTCCTCTTTAATTTGTAGATCCATCTGGATCCTATCACCTTCATAGAATCCTTCTTGGGTACCAAGTCCCATGTGTCACTCTCCTTGAGAGCTTCTATTTCTTCATCCATAGCTCCTTTTCATTCTGGTTTGGTGATTGCCTCTTCATATGAACCTGGTTCTTCACTTAACAAGTCCTTTGCAAGATAAATTGAATGCTTAGTAACAAGAGATGTATCATACCCATATCTGATAGGCTTCTTACTTTCTCTCTGAGATCTCCTCATTGCTTGAGTTGAAGATTCTGGTATATCCTCAAGCTTCTTCATCTTTAACTTGCCTTTGGACTTCCATGCCTTGAATTCTTCAAGATTGATTGTGTCATCATCTTCGGAACTTGAGTCTTCCTTCTGGATTGGTTCCTCCTTTGAGAGTTTTGGAAACTCCTCTTCCAAATCATAGGGTAGACTAACCTTCCTGCATTCATTCTCATACCATGAATCATTCTCATCAAAGATGACATCTCTGCTTACCTTGAACCCTTTATTGGTTGGGTTGTAGAATCTGTACCCTTTTTTATTCAAGTCATAACCAATGAAAATACATTTTTTTGCTTTAGGGTCTAGCTTTCCCCTTACCTGTGAGGGAATATGCACATATGCTACACAACCAAAAATTTTGCAATGATCCAATGATGGTCTCTTACCATGCCAAGCTTCATAAGGTGTCATTCCATCAAGTGACTTTGATGGCAACATGTTTATGAGATAGGTGGCAGTAGATACACTCTCTGCCCAAAGATAATTTGGCAACTTCTTTTCATTAAGCATAGACCTGGCTGTTTCAACTATAAGTCTATTCCTTCTTTCAGCTACCCCATTTTGTTAAGGTGAGTACCTTGTTGTTATCTCCCTTTTGATGCCTCTTTCCTGCAAGAAGTCCTCAAACTTATTTGAGAAGTATTCACCTCCTCCAT
>CM035433.1:123484744-123499744 GCA_020310875.1 Ceratopteris richardii | reverse complement strand
TGGTAATTGCTCTTAATACTTAAATCAGACAACAGCCTTTTATTTTTGAAGAATTTAGTGCCTTACTCATGGAGGAGGGAAGGAGCTATGACACAAGTCAAGGAGTGGTGGCAACAAAGGAGATGTTGCATTCACAATAAATGCTAAAGGATGCAATGTGAAATCTTCAAAAGATGAAGAGAAAAATAAGAACGACAAAAAGAAGTTCAAAGGAGAGTGTTTCCACTGCAAGAAGAAAGGCCACAGAATTGAAGACTCTCACACCAAGAAGGAATAGGAGAAGAATGGCTTTTCAAAAGGTGGCAGGGGCAAGTTGTCTTCCAACATGGCAGAAATGGAGCTTGAGTTATTTTTTACAATAGAGGAGGTAAATTCCTCTACTAATGATTCAAGAACAAATGAATCATGGGTGTTGGATAGTGGTGCCTCTCATCACATGAACAGCAAAAAAAGACCTTTATAGTTCCTTACAGCCTTGAAAGGAACCCATCGCAGTTAGGGTAGGCAATGCAAGATGTCCTACAGAGGATGAAAGTACGGTTTCTTTCATTAATTGTAATGGGGATATTAGAAAGCTTTCAAACATGTTGTATGTTCCACAAGTCAAACGAAATCTTCTTTTAGTAGTTTATATAATTGATCAAGGTCATGAAGCTTTCAGTAAGACAAGAGCTAAGATTATGGATAGTAACAAAAATGATTGGGACTAGCATAAGGAGGAACAACCTATGAGTTGTCTGCTCTTACAACCACTACATGTATGGGCACAAGTAAGCTATGGTATGTGAGATTCGGCCACAAAGGATACCCTCTACTAAAGCAAATGCATCGAAGGGGTATGGTTGCACACCTACCATCAATTGCAAACATGAAGGAACCATGTGAAGCTTGGATCATGAGCAAGCTATCCTCTAGAGTTGGTGCATGTTGACTTGTGCAAAAAAATGCCTACACATGCCTTCGGAGGATCTTCATACTTCATGTTACTCGTCGATAACTATAGCAAGAAGTTGTGAATGTACTTCCTTCACGATAAGGCTCACGATTTTGGTAAGTTTAAAGAATGGCTTCAGTTTGTTGAGATTGAAATAGGGAAACAAATGAAGAAGTTTAGGACAGACAATGGTGGTGATTTTATATCAACGAAGTTTGAAGATTTTTACAAGAGTAAAGGAATCAATTATCAACTCACAATGGCATGCAGCCCTCAACAAAAACGGTGTTGCAAAATATCATAATCAAACTACCATGGAGATGGAAAGGTGCATGTTGAAGGGAAAGGGTTTGACAAATCAATTTTAGGTATAGGCACTTGATGGGAAGCCTCCACAAGAGGCATACATTGGTAAAAAGCCATTTGTTTCCCATTTTAAAGTATTTGGAAGTGAATGTTATGTACATGTTCCAAATAGGGAGAGAAACAAGCTTCAACCAAAAATAATCAAATGCATCTTCTTAGGGTGCCATGAGGATAAGAAGGCTTATAAGCTTTATGACCCTAAGGCTAAGAAGATCATGGCGATTCATCATGTGGTGTTTAATGAAGAGCAACCACATGCATTGGAGAGGAAAAGAGAGCTTCCATTTTATTATCACGCGAACAGCCAATCCACTATGAACTTGGCCCTAGAGTTATCCCTTCTACACAAGAGAAGGAAGTGACATCTTCAGATGATGAGTCTGAATTTCATCAACCTGTCATCACCCAAGGAAAAAACCATTGCCATGTTGGGTGAGGCAGCTCTGATTCTGTATTTTGCGCATACTAGTTCTTCATTCAAATAAAAATCAACTATCAACTATATATCTATAATAGTGTGTTACATAATAGTGTGTATCAACTCTTCAATACCTTCACTTGAAATTGATGATCTAAATATTAAATTCATAAGTAGTCAACTCTATCGCAATTTCAAAGAATTCAAACTTTCATGCATTGACAAAGCATGTTAAATATCACGATCAACATATCAAAGAAATGGCTCAAGAAATTGCATTAGAACTTGTTTATGTTCTTGTTTGCAACAATGTAGAAAATATCTTCGATAAGGCTATCCTTTATACAAATTTACACACCACGAATATATGCTAAATCTCAAGTATTCTAAACAATATGCAATTTCATCTTGGCATCATTTTGGGGGCAAATGTTGGATAGTGCTTCACCATATCAGCTTCATCCATAAAATGTAGGTTCTTTATATTAGTATTGCATTCACATTGACCAATCAAAATAAGTAGAATTTAGGGTTGTTGGAGTTTGAGGCCTATTGAAGCATGTGAACAACACAAAGAAGAAGAAGAAGCTTGGAGCACAATGCACAATACAAAATGTATTACCACTAAAATGCACAAAGATAAGTAACGCATTAGGGCTATAAGCATACACACAAGCCGAGGGAAAAAACCCCTCCTAAAGAGGGAGGTATTCTTAGTGTGTTAAAACATATCACTACCTAAAATGTCAACGAATCCCCCCTAGAGTGATGCTTTGAACAAGGAGCTGACGCTCAAGTACAAGGAAGTGCCAAGCTATGTGGAATCAATCCACAAAAGTAAGTAAGCCCAAAGCTTTGCGGAAAGCTTCAAACTTCTACCTAGGAAGCATGAAGCAAAAACCACTAGTGCACACATGAGTGTCATAGCAACCAGTCCAATCAGAGTCAGAAAAAGCATGTAAATCTAGACAATAGTGATCCCCCTTGAGATAAAACAACCCAAGCAGTCGGATACCACTCAAGTATTGAAAGGTGCACTTAATCGCCTGCCAATGCTCGACACTTGGGCAATGCATAACCTTGCTCATATGTGAGACAACAAAGTGAATATCTGGCCGAGTAATGCATAAGTAAATCAAGTATCCAACAGTCTGTTGATAGAGAATAGCATCAAATGCATCTCCAGGATCATGAAGACTCAATCGTAAACGTGTCTCCATAGGAGTGGCAATCGGTTTATAGTCTTCAAGGCCAAAACACTGCAATAATGTGTCAATATATTTCCTTTGACACAAAGCTATCCCACCATCAATTTGCATAGGTTGAATGCCAAAATAATGATGCAAATGCCTCAAATCAGACATCTCAAATGAGGCATGCAAATCAGCCTTAAAATCAGCAATATGTTTCTCATGAGGACCAGTGAGTAGCATGTCATCAACATAGACAACAATGATCAGAAGCACATCATTTTCATGCTTAACATATAAGGTGCTCTCAGTTGGACTATTCTCAAACCCATGTGCAATGAGGTAGGCATGTATCTTTTCATACCAAGCACGTGGTGCTTTCTTTAAACCATATAATGCCTTTTTCAACCTGCACACTTGGTTTTCATGCCATTTTTGCACAAAGCCACAGGGCTAAAAAACATACACTTCTTCATGCAAGTCACCATTCAAAAATGCAATGTTGATGTCCAAGTGATGTACATTCAACCACGATGAGCTGCAAGTGCACAAATGCTATGAATAATAGTCATTTGGCAAGTAGGAGCAAAGGCCTCATCAAAATCAATGCCTCTTTCCTGAGCATAACTCTTTACAACAAGCCTAGCCTTATACCTGTCAACTATTCCATCAAGCTTACGCTTCAGCTTGTATACCCACTTAGTGCCAATGGCCTCCTTGCCAGGAGGCAAGTCACATAAAGAACAGATATCATTTATAATAATAGGATCATATTCTAATTGCATACCAACCATCCAATTTTCAAAATTTTGTGCTTTACCAAATGAAGAAGGCTCATTCTCATCACAGAGACTAGAGGAAGCCATAGCATAGCGATCTGATGCAAAAGAGACACTATGAGGGCCTGAACAAGGATGATATGACAGAGGTGCCTCTAATTTGTTATCATGCAAAGTTTACACCAACCATTTTGGCATAGTTTTTGCCTCCTCAATATCAGCACTCTCATCAACAAGTGCATCATGTGAATCTGCATTAGAAGTGGAATGATCTGCATCATCACATGAAACTTGTAAAGGCTGAGAATTTGCCTCATTAGGACGAGCACTAGACTATCCACCTATAAAAAGAGGCAACAAAGTTTCATACATGTCTTTGGAGCTAATTGGTGTCTCCTTAGAACATGAAAGTAATGGTTGAATAGCATCTTCCACGTAAACAACATCACGACTAACCAGAATGCGTTTAGTCTGTGGATGATACATACGATAGCCTTTGCTTTCAGAATTGTACCCAACAAAAATACATTTCACTGCTTTATCATGCAATTTCCTACATTGTTGTTCAAGCATTAATGCATATGTTAGACAACCAAAAACACACAAGTGAGCAACAAATGGCTTACGACCATGCCAAGCCTCATATGAAGTGATAGACTGCAATGTTTTAGTGGGAAACATGTTAAGTGCATATGTTGCACATAGAACAGCCTCAAGCCAGAAACTATGTGGTAAAGCTTGACTCTTGACTATACACCTCACCATCTCCATGAGTGACATGTTCTTCCATTCAGCAACTCCATTCTGTTGAGCATACGGCATTGGACACTGATGTTTTATCCCATGTTCAGCCAAAAATGCATTAAAATCAGAAGACATATATTCCCCCCTCGATCAAAATGAAGGGTGCCCATTTTACATGCAGATGGATTTTCAGCCAAAACTAGAAATTGTTAAAAGCACATAAACACTTCAGACTTTGCTTACAATATATATATCCATACATACCTAGAAAAATCATCAACGAAAGTCATTCATAGACATGTTTAACAAGTACCTCAAGTTTAGGAAGAGAGGACACCACTTCAGATTTCTACAGGCGGAGCAAACTAGCAAAATTCAAATGACCAAAGTGTGCATGCCAAAGCTTTGCATTTGACAAAGAATCATGTACTGCACATGTTGAATCATTCACAGATTTTTCATAGTCTATGAGCTTATACAACCCGCGACATAAAATGCTAGAAGCAATAATGACATCGCCATTTGACAAATTGTTGTTTGTCAAAAAATTGTCCATGGAATCTCCTTCATTCATATGCTCACTCTCCACCTATTTTCAAAGGTAAGCAACACGGGCCTCATTCCTTACCTGGTATAAAGTGGTAAGAGTATCCCAAGCATCCTTAGTTGTTCTGCAAGAGCAAATGTAAGGAATAAAGGCACGTTTGACAGACAAGGCTATCAATGCATGTGCCTAAGCATCTCTACCATCCCAACGAATTTGCTTTGCAGTAGGTGCAGTAGGAACCATAGCACAAACAAGAAAATGAAGAATATCATCATCTTCAACGCCATTTGCATAACCTTCAGCAACTATGTTTGGAGGTGTAATAGAATGTTTTTTTAACACCTTTCACAATATTCCACATTCCTTGCATAACCAATACATGATGCATCATATAAGACCATAATGGGTAATTCATACAGTCCAACTCATCCTCAACAACCAACATATGAAATACATCACTGTTTTCAACCATGGCCATTGACTAAAATACCCTGATGCAAAAAAATGACTCTATCTCAAAAAGTTGAATAAAACTACCCCGTCAAGTTCTACTAAACTTGTAGCAGAGTTCAAGATGCTTATACTGGCAAATCAAAACCTATATATATCTTTGGCACAAAAAGATGAAATTGCCTACATAAGCATTGCAATAGTGCGTTCGAAGGTTGAAACGAGGTTAGATCGCGATTTCGGCATCACAAAGTGGAGCTGTTTTGAAAAATCGGCCTAAGTATGGTCACCAAATTTCATGTGATTTTGAGACTGTGACCAGAGGGGTGTCAACAATGCCCTCGATGAAGCGGCAACCTGCTCTAATACCAGTTTTTGGATTTTGAAGTCTACAGAAGCACACGAACAACACAAGGAAGAAGAAGAAGTTGGGAGCACAACACACAATGCAGAATGTATTACCACTAGAATGTACAAAGATAAGTAACCCATTAGGGCTATCGGCATATATACAAGCCAAGGGGGAAAAAACCCATTAGGGCTATCGGCATATATACAAGCCGGAGGGGAAAAAACCTCCTAAAGAGGGAAAAAAGTGCCCCGGCGGTCCTAGTGTGTTCACACATCACTACTTAAATATATCAACAAGGTTTTCTAAAAACCTTGGCAAATCATTCCTTAGGGGAAGTTCCAACCAATTTCTTATCCAAATTCTTACCTTTTGAGTTATTTAGAAGTTATACAATGTTTACTTTCTACATTATACCTTTTCTATATCAAATATAATAGATCTAGGATCCTACATCATATATTTTATTGGATCTGCTATTATCAAAAGCTCTCAAAACAAATTTTTGTAATAAATGAAAGATTCAATGCAAAAATATATATATAAAGAGTTTTCCAAAAACTATTAATGTTGTTGAGAACATCGTGAACTTCATATTGGTATCATCAGGACAATTTTGGAAACATGCCATATTTTTCATTTTTTCCAATATTAATGTGAAACTATATTTGTCCTATCATTAAAATTATATCAAGTTTCCATAAGATCTAGGGCCTTGCACTTTGCTTTCTTGAATATAAATTGCACGAGGAAGATCTCCCCTTTATTTTAGCCCTTTTATAATCCTTTGGAATCAAAGGTGATACAAGAAGGCAAAAAAAGAAAAAGATTACTTTCTCATGGGTCTTCCTTTTTGTTATATCATCTTGACAATGGAGAGTCCTTTTACGCTATTTCCGTTCACATCAAGTCAAAGCCTATGATTATACCTCATCTTATGAAAAATGAAGAGGATACCTAGAGGATACGAATTCCATATCCTCCATGTTTAATTTCCATAATCATCTTGATTATTTTCTCACCCTATGAAAAGTGAGGACACAAAAGGGAAAATTCTAATTTTGCATCCTAGTCTACTTCCAAAATCCAAAAATCTCTATATGTAGACATCCAAGATATGTCCTTTAGGAATTAATGCATTCTAGGAATAAGTATTTGTACAATCCTAAAGCTCTAAGATCACATATTTATCATTCCATACAAGTTAGGGAGAGGATTTTACATGTAATTTTTGTTTTTTCTAGCAATGGTGACTACAACTTCTTCATATTCTATCACTCATCTTATGGACATTAATTTTTCTCACATGAGACGCCCTTGAAAACTAACCAAGTAGAATAATTCCATCTCGGTTCCATGACCAGCTTACATGGAGATCTAAGGATATTACCTAAGTATGGAGTATGGCATGCTTGTATTTTACTGAATCAAATTGGGAGTGCAATGAAAAGTGATTACCAAAAGTTAACAAACAAAGCCATTGAGTTTCTCCCGAGATTGGATCAGCCTATTAACATTTCCATATAGGATTTTCTTTATTGAAAAATACACATTTGTTTGATATTGGAACAAAATATCTAAGTTTGAATTATGAGAAGCTTTGATTCAATTGGAGTCCTAAAACTTCAATTTAAGATATAGATCCTTGACATAGTATAATGTAGGCTGATCTCTTCCAAAATCTATTAGCTTCTCTTCCCTAGTTGAGAAAAGATGTGTGCTTGGCTCTTCTTCCTTTTTGTTCCATTGGTGTTCTTGTGGGATGTTTTCTTTTCAAGGCATATGACACAAAACTTAGTCTAGTCTCTATTAATCATAATCTCTTCGATTTTGTTACCAAATGTTTGCCAGCTTAGATGCATTGGAGACTCGTCCATCCCAATGTTTTGATTCATCTTAGAATCAAAGATATGTATATCAAGATTTCGTAGCAAGCTTCAAGAAACACTCTCTTAACATATACCTTACCTATCACCTTTTGCTTTGTCATTAGAACATAGAGTTGCACACATCCACAGAGGCAACTCAAGTAGTAATGAGAAAAAGAGGCTACACTATTGGGGATCTATTGAATCTTTCATCGTCATTTCTACAACACTTCTCCCCTCAATGTAGTGACCAATGACCTTTTGTTGGCTTGAAGTTGGTAGCAAAAAAGGAGAAAAAAAAAAAGATAAAAAGAGGAAGTATGAAGTCCTTCAAGGAAGGACCTCAATATCCTTTGACGTCCACCACTATCTCCTTTGGAATAGAAAGGAACCTTAGTAAGTTCCACTATGACCTCTTCTTGAGAAGGAGAACATGCAATGAATAGAGTATCAAAACACTGAATAAACATAGCTTATGCCATCTCGACACTGTTATTGAAATATCGCTTTATCTTCTTCAATGTGTGAAGTACTTAATGTCTTGGAGAATTCTAGAATTGAAACCTCGGTCCGATATATAAGTGATTTCCTTGAGCATAAACATTGAATCTCTTTGCCCTTTTATACAAATACTTCTTACATACATATTTCATGAACATCTACATGCAATTATTTTGCTTCCACATCCTTTGGAAGAGTTCCATGTACTCTACGGAAACCAAATTACGAAAATGTCACATGCTAGTGAGAAGATTTTATCAAAGTTAATCAAATGGTGTGACCCAAAAACTTAGTAGTCGTGTTCCGTGTCATCTTCACTTTCCAAACCCATGTGCACAATATCTCTTTGGAGAACCAAATCGACTCTGTTTGAAGCTTTAATGCAATGCTGCACATTCGCCTGGATTGTCTGATTTATCCTCCATTTACCACACCATTTTATGGAGGCTTATATGGAACAATCAACACCTTCTTAACAACTTCCAAATCAGAAAATTCTCAGAAGGCACTTTTTTTTTTAATGGAGGTTCGACCTAGGCCTACTCCCCCGGGCTTTAACTTTGAAATTGCAGCTGTACAAGGAAGGGCATAGTACCCATGGCACCCCCCTTATCCCACAAGAACAGGGGTTTACAAAGCTAGGTTGACGGCGGTCACAACTACTACGGGGCTGGACAAACGGTGGCACATCAGCCACATGCAACATCTTTCCAAGATACACATGTCCCTTACATGTTGCTGTCGGGGGTTGAACCCTCACCCCCGCCTCAAGAGGTGAGAGGCCCAACCACCCGGACAGCGGCCTGGGACTTGTCAGAAGGCAACAACGCTTATCCGTCTGCAGTATGTAAACACTTAATATCCCTCATAAATTGAACGTAATGTGAACGCATCAGAAAAGATGGCGTTAACTTGTGTCGATAGAAATGGCGAAGACGACAAGACCAGTAACAACAACCCAAATCCACAAATGATCCCATCCGCAAATGACAAGTCCAGTAACAACAAGCCCGCATCCACAAGCATGAAGATGGTGCTGTGACACCAGACTGCATGTGAAACAAAATCTCCAGAAACCCGCAAAACGGTTTCAGTTTGACAGCTTCACTGCGATGTCAGAAATAGACTGCCTCACTGGAATCCAGGTGCTGTTAAACTAGCATGGAAACTTATTGATAGGTAGCTAAAAAAAGTTCCATTTGTTAACTTGGAATAGTATGTATAATGTCACCTAGAAGAAAAGGTTCACAGCCTGTCGCGTGGGAATTTTTTTTTAAAAGATTCGGACCTTGCATAAGAACTGTTAACATATTAAAGTTACATGAAAAGATAGAAGTTAGCTACTCAACGCAGAAGTCCTGATCTTTGCTAGTACTGAGCTTTCTATTCTTTTTATGAGCGGGAAGGGATCATTACTCAAGTTTAGGCAAAAGATCCCTATCAAAAGCAGAGAACTTGACTCGAAACACTGATATTGTTAGCAGAAAAATTTTAGGACTTATTTTAAAACGACTGCCTCCGTATATCAAAGGAATTTTACTGTTTTGACTCCAAGATGAACATTAATTAAGCACTGGTGCTCCTCTGACTAAGCTAGTTATTTTGCATTGACACGGTAAGTGAATTTGAGCGAATAAAATATGAAGAGTTCCACGCTTTGGTAGCCGCGCTCCAGATTCCTTCCGAAACCACTTTAAACGCACAAATATACACAAGTTCATAAAGATACAAAATGCGTTAAATGCGGTCGATCGTACATACAAGGAAGCAGAGCTTTCAGGGCACTCCATCGTATAATTGATGCCTGACTGTACAATCTAAAGCCCCCAATACTGATGCCCCTTTACAAGCTGAAGATGGTGAAAAAAAGCCATGTTCACCAGATGGGAATCATTATCGAATCATTCAAAAAGGAAGAGCTTTATTTTTTGGGAGTGGCAAGGATCAAGGGCAGTGTCAAAACTGTGGCCTAAACATATACCTTTACTTCTCTTTGCTTGCGATCTTATCAAGGCTTCCCAGGTAAGAACTGCTTTTGCATCTCTTTTAGCCTTTCTGTAATGTCTTGGAATGGTGGACGCAATTTAGGGTCACTGTATAGCATAACATTGAAGCAAAGACCATGAGGTGGTTTAGAGGGATTGAAGGACACTTATAAAGCAGAAATGCATACAAAAACGACGGAAGCCCGAGCAGATGCATAAACTCTCGACGTTTACCTATTCCAGCAGCTCTCTATTAAATTGGCCCACTCTGGTTCGACTTTGCTGGGTATTTGCAGTCTCTGATTCATAAATCCCACTGCACCGACTACCTGTAACATGAGAAAATCTTCAGCCACGTCAGCACCAAATTTTCACTGCAAGCAAACATAGGTCTTTTCGGCACACAAGTGGAATTGTATACACAATTTTGCACGAGCAGTCGATAGTCTGCTAGGGTTTCATTGAGGACATGAAGTGGCTAGGGTCGCACCCCTGGTGGCGAGGGGCTTGTTCTTCATATCACAAGGTGGGTCTAGATTACGTTGGTGCTCGTGTATGATGTAAAAATCAGGTCTCTTCTCCAGTGCGACAAAACTGAAGTTTTCAGCACTGAGAGGCTCATCTGTAACCTCCTACAGGGCTGCGATGGCACATCAAAATGCCATAAGAGATGACTTTATGAATGACTTTATGAACGGACTTTCTGCTGCCCTCTCATCAACAGTGAGCTTTGAATATGGAAAATGGAGTACACACAGGTATGTTTCCTAGATCTGGCCATCCGTTACAGAACCAAATCAGTGTTGGGACT
This sequence comes from Ceratopteris richardii, assembly GCA_020310875.1. NCBI lineage: Eukaryota > Viridiplantae > Streptophyta > Polypodiopsida > Polypodiales > Pteridaceae > Ceratopteris > Ceratopteris richardii. Next base: position 123,488,802 of record CM035433.1, on the reverse strand, counting down.
TCCAAAGCTTATGCTGAAGCAACACGGATGGTTTCTGGTTATAATGAATCCTTTGTTATAACATTGATGGACGCTTAAAAACAGGTATGGCTGAACCTCATCCTATTGGCATTAATTCTTGGAATAGAATAAACACAAAGGCCAGGAGAAATACTATTTCATCGTCAGATTCTGTCAAAGAGGATGATAATGAAAACAGTAAAAGCCAAGGAATGCAAGACAGTAAGGATGGTATTATGATAGGAAAAAAATAGACCTTACGATTGGCACAGGCAATTACAAGAAACTGTCACAATTGGACTGTGTCATGGTCCTTCCCCTTCACCCAAGAATCCCTAAGAAATTGGATGTCAAGATTCAAACCACTGGGAAATTGTAATGTTTTCATGAAGCGAGTTTAATTTTCACCTAACAAATATTACTTTTTCTTTCAAGATTCTAATAGACTATAGTGCTTTCAACGTTTTTCGTTGAAGGACACTGGATAGTTAAGAATACCTCAATATCCTTTCTTAAATGGTAGGAGGGTTTTTATCCCAAAGATGCTTAACCTACAACTCTAAAGCTGGTTGACCTTCCTCATTTACCAATTGGTTTTTCTCATTGTCTTTGGAATTTGTGAGTTATGTTTGGAAAGGTTCTTGGACAAAAAGCTAGAGAAGATAGTAAACCTAAGGGGAACACTTAATTATCAGTTGAAATTGATAATTTCAAAGATCTTTAAAATATCATTCTGATCAAGGACTCGGATGGTGTTTTGCTCCATGAACTACAAATTTTTTAATACAAATATGCCAAATTCATGATTTTATTGCCATTTACAGGGCCATTTGATAAAGGACTATCCTAAATTAGCTACAGAAAAACCATATAATCAACAAAAAGAGGACCAAGCCCCCTTGAATACAGGCATCCCCTAAAAGGACTCAGAAATACAGCATAGTGTAGCTATGCATGCAGATAGAGAAGGGAAGTAGAAATTTTGTAAATGTCCCAACTCTAGTTTGAAGGTTTGAGACTTTAAGTTCTATTAAACTTAAATGGGCCCTTGAACATGTGTGAACCGTTCAGGTGGCCAAAAATGGAACCAACATAATATGTCCCCAGTAAGGGTGCCAAAATATCAAGTAGAAAAATGTCCTGAAAGCTCTCAGAGACGGCTACAGGCTGGAGTGGTCTATTTATATATTAGGAAAGTCCATAGGGCCTCTACCTTCAATCTCCCACTTACAGGGCCAAGGAGGCTCCTTTAAACTAAATAACTCACACCATTACCAATGTCGAGCCATTGGCAAACACTTAATAAGAGCATTTGTAGGATTATGTGATGTATTGACCTTGATCATTGTGATCAAATCATCCTCAAGCACCTCTTTGCTGAAGTGATGATGCACATCAATGTGCTTGAACGTGCATGAAACATGGCATTCTTAATCAAGCATCTGGCACTCTCACTTTCACATCCAACAACTGGAATCTTCTCAAGCATACAAAACTCACTCAGAAGGCTTGCTAACCATATGGCTTTCTTAGAAACCTCTGTGGCTGAAATATATTCAGTCTCTGTAGTAAATAGCACAACTCTCATCTAAAGTCTAGAGCACCATGAAGTAGCACCAACTGCAAGTGTGTGTATGTAATCACTTGTGGATTTACTTGTATCCACATCACCTTCCACGTCAGAATCATAGAGTCCTCTCAATTCCAATGGACACTCTCCATAGCATAGCCATTTTGTTTTGGTCCCTTTCAAGTACCTTAAAATGGACTTAGTTGCATCCCAATGTGCCCTATTATGGTTTGCCATAAACCTGCATTAAAACTCCGACTGCAAGGGCAACAGGTTTGGTTGCAATGGCACACACATGGGTGCAATGGCACATGGAGGCTTCACATCAGCCATGTTAAATCTAACCAGTAGTTTCTCAAGCCGTATTAAATCTATCCAACACTTTTTCAATGTATTTTTCTTGTAATAAATGTTACCATATTCTAATAGTGATTTCAAGCGGGATTGGTCTTGTGGTAAACGACTTGAAATGTGCAAAACCACATTGTGGGTTCAGCCCAGTGAAACACAACCCAGAAGTGAGCAACATGAAGCCATCCACGCAAGTGTTATAAGTGGAAAATGGAGACTCGGAGAGGGATAGATCTGCCACAAGCGGCTTCCTATGCTTATGTATCCTACATTTGGAGAGGTTGCTCTTGTCGTTGTGGCCATGGATTATTAGATGGACACATATTTGAGATTGATGATTCATTCCCCACAACCATATTTCAGTAATGATGTGTGCGAACATGCTTGAGACTATCGTGGCACTTTTTCCCCTCTTCAAGAGGATTTTTTGCCCCCAGCCTGTATATACCCCCATAACCCTAAAGAGCTACTTATCTTTGTATATTATATACTTAGAATACACTCTGTGTTGTGCTCCTTAGCTTCTTCCTGGTATTGTTTGTGTGCATTCCCAATCCCCAATTCCAACAATCGGTATCAAAGAGGGTCATTACTTCCTAAGGCATGCAACCAGCATACCCCCCTAAAGTTCTCAGATTGTTACAAAATCTGTTGAGCGTACTCAAGGTGATGTGTACATCAAAACAGCTCTTTAGGAAGTTCTACGCAATTAAAAGATCAATTTGAGTTCCTTTCAACTTCTAAACGTACTATCACAATGATTGTGCAGGCAATTTTGTCCCTTTTTGTCAATTTTTGTTCGGATTTTTGTTTGTCGGTACAAGTGCCCCGAAGTATACTACATGTCTAAGAAAGCTCCATTGGGTAATCTTGTTCATATGATCAATTTTTTGCATCAAGATCCAATCAATAGCCATGGTTGAAAACAAATGATGTGTTTCACATGTTGGTTTTTTATGATAAGTTGGATGGTTCCAACTACCAATTATCTACATACAACCGATTGATAGAAGACACACCCATGTACATTGATCTGTCTCATCGACCAAGACGTAAACACACTTTGTTTCTTTCTTTCTTTCCTCTCTCTGTATTTATCTATCTACCTGTGTGTTTTTGTTCAATGCATTTATTTTTATTCATACCTTGGATTACTTTCAATTGCTATTCCTCTTTATAGTTCCCATACCCGCTCCAAATGCTGTTGAATCATGATCATAACTATACAAACTATTCAAGCCACATGGATAAACACAATAACATGAAAAAGAAAGCCACTATAGCAACATCAAGTGCATGTTGCTCATGCTACCTGCATTGCATTCAGTCCATCCCAAGGAATCTCTTCTGTAGCAAGCTCCCACATGATGACTCCAAAACTATACACATCTGCCCTGAAATATCCACAAACTTTGTAAGGTGAAGCCAAAGTACATATCCAAGACATTAGAGTATTTCTGCTTAGTATCACGGGGCAAACAATGAGAGAAAATAGACTGCAAGTTCAGTCATCATCCTGCAACTCACTTTTCATCAGATGGCTCATTTCGCAGCACTTCTGGAGCCATCCATTGAGGCTGCCAAAAGAAACACTTAAGATTAATGTATATTTCACTTATTAATCACCATCATATACCTTCATAAGGCTAGAAATCTCTCATCTAAGGTGTAACAGCTGCTTAAACATAAGGTCAGTGACAACATGCATACATAATACACACATACACATACATACATACGTGCAACTTTCTCGTTATCACTGGCATGCATACGTAATACACACATACACATACACATACATACATACATACGTGCAACTTTCTCGTTAATTATATACAATGAACCATGTCTCCTGGAGTACTCAGCTGCAGCTGCTGGGAAACTTAAAGTATGTATGAAATGATGTGAGCAGGTGCTGAGTAGCGATCGGGGGCACTGCCTGAGCAGCAGCCATGAGGCGTTCATTGAATAAAGAGATTGGAGGCTGATCAGAACATAAATCTATTTTCAGAAATGAGCACATTGTAAGGCATCTAGATGTACCACAAGATCCAAAAATAGAGATGATCCACAAAGCAAGGCAAGTCTAGGTGCAAAATCTGTACAATCCAAAGTGGGGACATGTGTTGAAAAATGG